>CM054057.1:644338118-644607395 GCA_028641055.1 Alopecurus myosuroides
GGAGTGGCGGCAGCAGCGGCGGCCGCTGCAGCAGCAGCGGCGGCCTCGGTGGCAGCAGTGGCGGCCTCGGCGGCAGCAGCAGCGCGTTCCGCTTCAGTGGACATGTTGACGAAGAGGGCGACGCGGTAGTAGACGACGTAGATGTACAATAGCAGCGAGCAGTCGCGTAGGAGACGCTCCCCAAAACCTAATCGCCCCTCTCCTGTACAGGATCTGGAGAGGCGGGGTTTCGGAGGCCTGCTCTCCCGTCGGCCGTGTACGCGGTAGACGGGATGGGATCACCGGCGGCAGCAACAGGAGATGGAACGACAGTGGCGCAAAGAGGCAAAGTGTATGAGTTGTGTGTCCTATGTCCGCCTGAGCCTCCAATTTATAGGCACAGCCGAGTAGGAGAAGGTCAATTCAATTGGCGTTTACTACAGCCGATACTACGTGATAAAAGCAGCGTTTTACTGCGTGCGGTTATCACACGCGATCAATACGGCTGTTACCAAAATAAATGTGACGCAATTAGACAACAATCAATATGACGTCTCATATTATTGCCGTGTCTGTTGACTCCCCGTTTCCGACTGCCAAAATAAAGGTATCGGCTCGGCTCATTCCCGCAACCCGCGGCGCGTCGTGACGTGTCGTGACGAGGCGAGGCGTGGCGAGACGGGCGGCGGAGGAGGAGGAGCGCGCGTGTGGAACACCTCCACAACTCCTCTCTCTTCATACCAACTCACACTAGTGGGGAGAGAGCTCACCTTATAAACTGGTGCAAAACTCTCCCAACTAGCAATATGAGACTAAACTCTCACCATTTGCTATGGCAGCATGGGCCTTAGGGATTAAATGGAAATTGCCTAATGGGCCTGCAAGCCCATCCAAATTTCAGCAATCCCCCACCAGATCCCGGAGACCCATGGTGTTGTCCTCTGTTCCATTCACTGTTTTTATATTTTGATCTCCCTGATGAATTTTGCTGCGAGCAGTCTGTTTACTTCTTCTCCAAGCGCTTTCTGCTTGGGCTCTGAGAACCGTCGGGTGGTCTGCTTGATGGGCTTTGCGTCTTTGTAGACTTCGAGTGAGTGCTCGGCGAACTCCCTGGGTATTCCTGGTATATCTGAGGGCTGCCAGGCAAAAATTTCCTAGTACTCACGGAGGAGTTCGACGAGCGCGCTTTCCTATGCTGGCGAGAGGGTAGTGGAGACCATCGCCGTTTTCGCAGAATCTGTCGGGTGTACTTGATGTTTGCGAGTGTCACTGTTGGCACTAAATTCCAGCTCTGGTGCGTTCTTCTTTGTGAGGGGCATCACGGAGTGATCCGTGATTTTTGCTATCTCCTCCAGTTCTTCCTGCATCCCGAAAGATTTGGCGATCTCGTTAACTCGATGTCGCACTTGTTGGATTTTTGGAAATCTCCGTCGATGGTGATTGTGCCATATTCCCAAGGTAGCTTGAGCTTCAGATATGCATAATGAGGTACTGCCATGAATCTTGCGAACACTGTTCGACCGAGAATGGCGTGGTACCGTGAGGGCCAGTCGACTACTTCGAAGTCGAGAAATTCTCTCTTGTAATTGCATCGATTGCCCAACACCACCTCCAGGTTGATTGTTCCGAGTGGGCGGATCGCCTTTCCTGGGACTATCCCGTGGAAGGATGTTTCTGATTCTGCGAGTCCCTCCTGGTTTCTGTTCATCCGACGAAGTGTGTCCTTGTAGATGATGTTGATGTCGCTGCCCCCGTCCATGAATACGCGAGCCAGTTCGTAATTGCCAATTTGTGCTTGGATTACCAGGGCAGTGTGTCCTGGTCGATGGACTCGTGGGGGGGTGGTCTTCCTTGGAAAAGGTGATCGGTTGGTCCGCCATCTTCAGGTATTCGGGTCTTCCTGGTGGAGTTTGCACAACCATGCACAACTGTCGTGTGTTTGTCTTCTGAGCTCTACGGGATGGGCAAACCTTTTGTATCATCCCTAACAGCCCGGCGGGGTTCGGGTATGCGTTACCTCCCGCATTGGCGACGGGCGGCGCACGTAGTGTGGCTAGCACCGCGTTATTTCCTCGTGGAGGCAGGGGTTGTGGCGGTTGGAATCTTTGGTGTCCTCCTCCTGGAAGTTGCGGGTAGCCTTGACTTACTGCCGTTTTGTTCTTTTTCGAAAAGGCCTCGTGAATGTCAAGGAACTTTCGGCAATCCTTAAGAAGGTGCGTTGCTTTAGTTTTGCCCGTGCGCTTATCTGTAAATAGATGTAGCGTACAGTATCCATCAAGGTCCTCTTCGGGAGTTTTGTCTTCCGCCTTTGGCTTCCAGTCGCGATTTCCACGGCGTCCGCTATCGCGATTCCGTGTGAATTCTGCTGCTACCAGTTCTTCTCGGTCGTCGTGATCGTAGTACTTCCTTCTTTTCTTTCGGTCGTGGCGGTCGTCTTCGGGTGCGGGCAAAGATGCCCTTTCGTTGCGCACTGAGTCCTCTCCGTTAGCCTATCTATCGGCTATGATCATCAGTTCTCCAATAGTTTTTGGGTGCGGCTCGTCCCAGTTCTTCTCTGAAAGTAGTTCGTCGACCGCCCTTTGCTAAACTTCGACTGCTACTTCCTCCGATATGTTTCCTGCGGTGTTCCTGAGCGTCCACTATCGCAGTTCCTCGATGGTCGCCGGTCTTTTGTATGTTGCTTGGAAATTTTTGCAGAAATCGAAGTGTAGATTGTCCCATGATCCGTAGCAGGACTTCGGTCTTGCTTCCAGCCAACAGCGTGCCGCTCCTACCAAGTGTAGGTTGAGGTACTGCATAGCCGTGTTTTTGTTCCCACGTTGGCATTTTACTGCTGTGAGGTAATCTGACAGCCATGACGAAGGTTCGAGTGAACCATCGTATTTTGTTACTTTTGTGCTGAGTTTGAATCTTTTGGGCAGAGGTGCCTCGCGGATGTTGCGAGTAAAGCATAGCGCGCCGCAGGTTTCGTCATCAGAAGATCCGGATGAGGAGCGTGCGCGGTTCCTTGCAGCTCTCGCCCTGTCCACTTTATTTTGCGCGATATCTGATCGCGCATTATAACCTGGCTGATCACGATCGGTTTCCTTCCTTGGTTCCTTGCTGCGATTTCGCGAGCGACTGCTATGATGTCGCGAGCCGCGGTCTTTATTTTTCGGGCTGCCTTCGCTGCTGGTTCGGCTATCATCGCGTCGCCGGGCTTCTTTTCCTCGACCACGGCGAGGCGATTTCTCACTCCTAGGCGATGCACTCCTGCGCCTGCGGGATGCTTCCTTCTCCTTCTGTGCAGCAGCTTTCCTACGATCATAGGAGGCAAGCCTTGAGGCCGCCATGCCTAATCCCTTCTGAACTTGCTTATATTGCTCCGCTCGGGGGTCGTTTTCTCCTGGCTGATTTATCTGCATGTAGGTTGCTGCGGCTAGGAGTGCGGCAGCGGGAGTTTGCGGATAGATGTTTCCTTCCTCGTCGACCCGCATGAGGGAAGGTCCGAGTGACCTGCTGATCCCGTTCAGGGACTCGTCGTCCATGGTCGTGGTTCTTGAGGCGTTTCCCATCTTCGCGGGGCGAGTCCCGACAGAAGGTGTTAGGGACAGCTCAGCCCGGTGTTAGCTTGACTCGTCTGCCAGTCTTTTCCGCCTAGCTAGATCTATCCGAGCTTCTTTGATCGCAGTAGCCGCTCTCACTAGATGATGGTGGTAGGTGGTCATATCTTCGTGTGGGGCTCCGACTGCAGGTGGTTTGCTTGTGCGGATGGCCTCCTTTGCTCGGACCCAAGCATCTCGCGAGACGCCGATCTCAGCGCGTTCCCTTGCGCTGTGTTCAGTTTCTTCGGGTGGTTGTTCCGATCCTGCCATGTAGACCTGAGCGAGGTATGGCTTGTGGGACCTAGGCGTACTTTGAAAGGCCTTCCTGATCCGAGAGGGTTCCTCTGTAGAGAGGGTATGGAAGTTGTCGGTGTTGAGGCGGATGGACTCGCCACTTTTCGCCAAGTAGGGTCGTGAATCGATAGCTTCTGGGCTGGAGATCGACTCAGATCCCGATTCCTCAGGGAAGTGAAGGATCCCATATTTGTTGGTGTAGAACTTGAAGCTCCCGAACGTCAAGGTGACGCTCTTCTCCAGATCGTTGAATATCGGGCGTGATTCCGGCGAGTGAGGGGTGACTACGACAGATCCGATTCGAATCAGGTTGGTCGGAGTCGAAGTCGAGGGTTTCCAACGTGAGTTGGTTGTCGATGAAGCCGAAGATGCCGTAGATCCAGCGCCCGCCGTTTCCATAGACGACGCCAATTGTCGAATCTGCATCTCAACAAGTCCCTCGGGTGAACCCATAGCGTTTCGAATAGGAGAACCTGTGGGCACTGGTGACGATCGTCGGCTAGACAGGGGGCACGATTTATCCAGGTTCGGTGCCCTCGTAGAGGTAAAACCCTTAATCCTGCCTCTGTCGATCTGTATTCACGAGTAGATCGGTTACAATGGGGGGTTGCTCAAGTCGAGAGTATGTTCTCGATCTCAAGGCTTGGTGGTGCGGTATTGCCTGTCCCCTCCTGGTGGTTCTCCTGGCCTTATATAGGTGCCCAGGTCTCAAATCTCACCCGGGAAGGACTCGAACTCTAACCCTAAGTCTGTTACAAGTTTCCAATCTTGACCCGCAAGGCACTGCGGGTGGGCCTCAACTGGGCCTTCTAGAATAGTCCAAGGCATCCCTTCTTGGGCTTCAGTCTTTGGCCTAGGACCGGGTATCCTTACTCGACAGGTCCAAGGTTCATCCCTTCGTCAAATGGCGGCAGCAGCGGCGGCCTCGGTGGTAGCAGCAGCGCGTTCCGCTTCGGTGGACATGTTTACGAAGAGGGCGACGCGGTAGTAGACGACGTAGATGTACAACAACAGCGAGTAGTCGTGTAGGAGACGCTTCCCAAAAACCTAATCACCCCTCTCCCATACAGGATCTAGAGAGGCGGGGTTTCGGAGGCATGCTCTCCCGTCGGCCATGTACGCGGTAGACCAGATGGGATCACCGGCGGCAGCAACAGGAGATGGAACGACAGTGGACGCAAAGAGGCAAAGTGTATGAGTTGTGTGTCCTGTGTCCGCCCGAGCCTCCAATTTATAGGCACGACGGAGTAGAAGAACGGTCAATTCAATTGGCGTTTACTACGGCCGTTACTACGTGATAAAGTCGGCGTTTTACTGCGTGCGGTTATCACACGCGACCAATACGGCTGTTACCAAAATAAATGTGGCGCAATTAGACAATAATTAATATGACGTCTCATATTATTGGCGTGTCTGTTGACTCCCCGTTTCCGACTGCCAAAATAAAGACATCGGCTCGGTCATTCCCGCAAGCCGCGGCGCGGCGCGTCGTGACGAGGCGGGCGGCGGAGGAGTAGCGCGCGTGTGGAACACCTCCACAACTTCTGTCTCTTCATACCAACTCACAATAGTGGGGAGAGAGCTCACGTTATAAACTGGTGCAAAACTCTCCCAAATTACCTAATGTGCCTGAAGCCCCGTCCAAATTTCAGTGGTCCTTATGCGCCGAATGCCAGGCTAGCTAGCATGGTGAGCGAGCAGCATGTATGCAGGCCTGGATGAGGCTGGGACTGCCAGTGCCACGCACACAAAAGTGCTCACAGGGCGTGCCACGGACAGCTAGCTAGTGAGCCGGACAAGGACGTCGCACCTGCCGCTAGCGGCGGGCAGCGGTACACAGCCTACAGGCGACGACGCCGGTGGGATACATGCGGGTGCACATCCACTGCTATGTACGGTAAAACTCATAGTGTTCTTTTGTATTGGCAGATCGTCTAAGCGTGTTCTGGACGGACTTTGTACACCCGAAATTTAGCAGTTGCCTGGAGAATGGGCTCGTGCCCGCGCACGCAGGGTGCACGCCGAGCCAACATTTCTCAAATCTGACCCCTAAGCTAAACTAATCTCAAATCTAGTCCTATACGATTTTTTAAATCTGGCCCCGATGTCGGCTCTACTATAGAGGATGGAGCCGACCTCTACGCTGCCTCCCTGCCCTGACTCTCTCTGCGCAAACCAATCCGCGCTTGCCAGCCAGCCAGGTCTGGAAAAGATAGTGCCGCTAGATTTTTGGTCCAGCCATGGCAAAGTTGGCAACTCGATCAGCTCCGTGGCATATGGATACGCCTTTTCTCTTCGGATGGCAAACTTGGCAAAGCGGTGATTTTTTTTTTTTTAAGGTTGGGCAAAGTGGTGATGTATCTGGATTTCTAGCGGTGTGTGTCCGTCGGGCCATTTATATACTGGACCGAGCTACATGTCGGCTCATGCCTACGAATATCTATGGGCCTAGCCATGTGAGAATTAGGTTAGGCTTCAAAATGAAAAAGGCCAGTAGTAGCTCAGAGGACTGGCCTGGCCTGCTATTAAGCCGTGAAACCGGCCCATGGGCTGGATCAAAGGCCCCTCTTTGCTTTTGCGTTGCAGGCGAAATAGACAAATGGCCACGAAACGAACCAATTTTAAAGAACGAACGTCGGCCGAAACAATTTCACCAAATAACCATACTGTGTAGCGCCCCACAGTTAGGGCCTACACTCTGCGGTGTAGCGCATAGGGGCTACACGCCTACATTTGTATGTCGCGGGCGCCGCACCGCCCGACTCCTAGTTCCAGTGCCAGGTCCCGAAGAAAGAAACAGAGATACAGACACATGGCGACGGCGGCGTTCTCTCCTCCCTCTCTCTAAATTTTCACCAAATCCATCCCTATCTGAAGGAGAAAGTGAGGGATACGTTCCCAAGTACTTTTTCCAGGTATTCCCCTCTGATCCCTCTCTTTTCATCCACAAATTTCATAGTATTCGGACTCTATGTACAAATTTTGGTGGAACCCTAATTTGTAGTTGTTGTTTTTTATTTTGAGATGGAATAATGACTTGTTTCTATTATCTTTAGCATTGGGGTAGGTATAGTTTCCATTGGCAACAATTTAGTAGGTAAATTTTGTTTAGAAACCAATTTTCTATGTTATATTATTTATATATTACTATGAACATGTGTATAAATATGTGTGGAAAAGATGTTTGAAGTGTGAGATACTCACATACTCCTATCATTTGAAATATGTAGAATGGTGTGGTTACTCGATGATTTCTGTGAAGCTACACCCCGGGCCTATTTGATGTCGGAGAAGATGGTAATAAAATTACTTCTGCACCTGTATGTTTCAAATTTCTTGTTTTAGCAAATGTGTAGGATATGTTTTAATAATTTAACTTGTATATAACCCCTTGAAGATTTGGTTTCATGGGGTATCCTCGAGTGAGATGCCGTATGATGAGCGGTACATGTGGGGACCCCAGACTAGCAGTCCGAGACCTCCAGTATGCATACATACACGATCCCATGATCAGTTAGTCGTGAACAACATACTCGAGTTGGCATTGCAGATTACAACATCCACTACACGAATACACGGCTTACACAACTGGTCACTTGACTCAGTTGAAAACAACTGACACGCAGGACAGGAACACACACTAAAAACAGCGGAAGACTGCAAAACACACCCGTGGTAAACCCAAGTCACGCCTTCACTACCTACAGGCTACTGACTCGGAGACGTTCCTAGTTCGCATAGCCGTCAGCGACACCATCTTCTTCAGGTTCTCCGGGTTTCTGCTCAAAGTCTGGCTAAGACAATAGCCAGGGACGAAACCAATGTGAGTACGTTTGAATGTACTCCGCAAGACACCCCAAATGAAAGCCACACATGCAAGTATGCATGTATATAGGTGGTAAGAAGGCTGTAGTTAAGGTTCAACTAGCCATGATGAATTTAAGACACATCATGGTTGCACAGATTTTAGTTGTTTTTGTTGAAGAAGATTCTTCAAAAGATATTTTATTTCTCTTGTAGATATAGCATGTACACAAGGTTTTGATAAAGCATTTTAAATAGAATAATAGTTTCTCTTTGCAAAACTTTTTGGAAGATCACATCTTCAAGATCATCATTTATCCGGTACCTCAAAGGTACAATCATTCCCTTTCAACGTACCTCCCAGGTACAAGTTCCAAAACACTTTTCCAGCTTTTTGAAAACATTGACACAATGCTAGCTACATGGCCATTCAACTGTCCATATCCGAGGACGCGGCTATTCTGAATAGTTTACTCTGAGGTGTACACAATCCACAAGATCCAGTACATCCGCCGTGAACAACCACGGACTGTCCGAGACAGTATGCAAACATCGGATAACTGGTTCTAACCATCCACTATGTCAGTGCTAGTAAATGACTACCTCTTCAACTGGGTGTGTTCTCCCCGGCACCGAGTGAGTCAGCCGTATCGATCCGGTTTCCCCTGACAACACACCGCCATGGCAGGAGACCCAATTGCTGCAACTGGTAGTGAACTTAATCCTACATTGTGAATGTCCCATTTCTCCCTCCTGGCGACAATTAGGTTCGGGGGACTCTAACCCCTATAGCACATTGAGGTAGACACGGACTAACACCCACAAGCAATTAGCTAGACCCCGTTCCCATATTGAGGTAATGCGGCAGCACGGCTTGGTTGTCCGGCGAAGACTAGGTTATGTTTCATTTTTGGAAAACAAGTCAAAAACATTTCCTGCTTCACAAAACTCCCTCGGACAAGGTCCCACCTTTCCTCGGATTTTTTTTCCAAGCTTTTGCTTTCCAAAAACATCAAGTTAAAATGTCCACTAGGGGACTTAAGTTGGTTAAGTGATGATACTAAAATGTCTAAAGGGCTTGGTAACACCTAGATTATATAGTGGATATAGCATATTAGATACATAAAATAGATAGTGGTATAGTCCACTTAAAAGAATAGTTTTTGAATCAAACTTTTGTAAAACTTCAGAAGTAAAACATGCATGATAGATAATGATAAGTAAAACAACAACAAGCATTTAGAATGGCTTGCCTTGGCACTGGTCTTAGTCTTGCTCTTAAAATAAACAAGAGTTGCAATAAAAACCTCTCCGGGAAAATAATACCGTCTTCGTTATCTAACGTCGTAAACACAAAAAGGAAAACACCCAATCAGAACCAAACAAAGGAAAGCACTTGACAAAAAGTAAACATACAACAAGCATTTCATCAAACAAGTACACTCACAAACAATGGTACTAGGGTGCACACCATCAAGCAAAACAGGCACAGACAATACACACGAATAACACTAGAATTGATGTTATGGATCCTCAACCAAAATGGCATGAGTTCAGTGGGTGTGCCACTCTCATATCATGCTCAAATAAGGTCAAATGACTCTCTGGTCATTCATGAGGATGAGCAAAATAACAAGAAAACAACCTAGGAACACATACACATGCATAGGAAAATATTAACAAGCAATACTACAAGCCCATAGTAACACATGCTTTTCTAACATGGAGAAACAATATAACCAGTACCTAAGTAACCTAATAACAGAGAAAAAAACAATACCAAACATATCATGGCATCACTCAATGCATGAAAATAATCATGGAGCAAAAGACTAGAGATGCAAAAAGGGCCATTTGTAAAACTAGAGATGCAAAAAGGGCCATTTAGACATGCATACATGCATAACCATAATGGGTCACCAAACATGATTTATTCTAACATGATGGATATGTAAGATAGCATCCAAATAACAGAGGAAACAACACCTAGACATGCTAGTAATGTCAAAATAACAATCTAATCAATGCCTCCAAAATTAAGCATGCAAATAACCACCTATGGCAGAAAATCATCTAAAACTATCATAGCATGACAATTTGATCTTGAGCTCACTCAAGCATGCAAGCAAGTATAATATGCTAGAATAACAGTAGCTATGCTATGGAAAACAATACTAAAGCATTTATTAAATTTATCATACCATTATGAAGAATAACATAATTTCACCTATTATTACTAGGAAAACAATCCTATGAGATTAAAACTAGAACAAACATGGTTTTCACACACAAACCGTATCATACTAGTGAAACACTCAATACACATTGGAAAAATGTATAAATAACCTACACATGCTAGGTATCAATTATATATCAAAAACAATATAACATACAATTTAATAAAGGCATAGCAATAATATGCAGAAAAGGGCTAAACACTAAATATTGCACCAAGCCTATTCTGTAACTCCTAAAATCATGAAAATATAGTGTAAGGTGATCCTAGTCACTAGAAAACCAACACAAGTGGATTCACCTAAAAAAATCATCGCCAATAAAATTAAATAAATCACAGAAGTGATCTCTGGCTAAAAACTAACATGCATGTCATTTTCAAACAACAACTCAAGTCAACACAAGACCAACTGCCAAAGATAGACATTTGAAAGTGCTACTTAGAACAGTTGAGTTTGCATGATTTCGATACTTAAAACCCAAGTTATTAAAGAAATGGTGTTAATGAGTGCCTGTGCCATTTATTTTGTTTCTCCTAAAATACAGCACAAAACATGGATCTGCAAGTTGGAGGTGGTTAGGAAAATGTAGATCTACATCTATGATTTTTAGTTTGGCATAATTCACTTGTTATTATTTTTATTTCGAATTAAACCAAAGCACTAGATCTGGATCTGCAGGAAAAAGAAAAAGAACAACCTACAGAGGGAAAACAGACCAGATCGGCAAACTGGGCCAGCCTGCCAAGAGTTCTCCTGCGCGGGAAGAGTTCAAGCTCGCGCTTGGGCTGCGTCTGGGCCAGCCCATTGGTGACAGGAGCCTGCGCGAAGGGTTATGCTGCCGTTGGATTCAGATCCAACGTGCAGGGACGCTCCACGTCGCAAGTGGCCGGCGGCGACCAATAAGTGGCGGCGGAAACAAGAGCAGAGGCGGAGCAGTCGCCGGAGATCCGCCGTTGGCCGCTCTAGATCTCCATTGGAAACGCAGCAAGCATCAAAAAGCTCCGGGAGACGCCGCGAATCCCATGCCCCTTGTGGCTCGCGAGGGGAAAGCTTCTGCGCTAGGGTTCCTCGGGCCAGCGGGGTCGGGGATGGCGCCGTCCCTGCGATGGAGAGGGAACAAAATTAATGCGGGAGAGATGCGATTGGGGTCGAACCAAGTACAAAGAAAGAAACAAGAGAGGCGGAGGTCCTCTGTATCGATCTGGAGACGAGCTCGGTGAGCTGCATCCATGGCGGACCGGGAGGAGCACTGTCCACGCCAAGCTCAGCGGGAATTAACCTGTGCGGAAGATATTCCATGGAGATAGTTTCCTCCTGTCGAGAGGGAAAGGGAGGAGGAGGTCCGAAACGAGTGGAAAACGGAGCTCCCCACTTTCACCCGCAGGTGTTCGACGGCTAACCGAGGGAGAAGGAGAGCGATCTGTGGGAAGTGAGAGGCACTGGTGTGCTCGTGGATGTCCCGTGAATCGTATAGACAAAAGGAGGGGTATGAGGGAGGCTTCCCACGCGTTGGAACGCGAGAGACGTGGCGAGCATGTCCTGGGCGCCATGGACAGCTCATCGGCAAGGAAGAAGAAGACAAGGAGAGGGGGTGGGTTTTCTTCCAGAGAGTCACATGATGCACGAGGAGCATTGTGGCGCAAGGGCTCGGCCTGGAATGAACTGAGGGAGTGGATAGAGAAAGAGAGGGTGAGCACCATCCTTGTCCATTTGTGGTTGGCTGAGGTAGAGAGGGAGAGAGAGGTGGTGGATCATCTAGACCATGTCTAGGAGGTTGGGGAGGATGTTTTCTACCCCTCAGAACAAGAGAGAGGTATCTAGAGTGCAATAATTGATCAAGACATGTATGAACTCAATAGTGTCCAGGAATAACAGAAGTGGTTTTTGCTTGTTTTCACCAGAATGTTAAATGGAACATAGGTGAAAAATCATTTCCATTGGATAGAGGATGAAAAATGGAGTCTAGGGGTGGTGGTCTCAAGTTTTTCTGAAAACTTTTCTTTCACAAAATTTTGGGAATTCAAAAATGGCAGAAACTGTTTTTAAATGTTTTCTCCAAAATTTTCAGAACATCTTGCAAATGTTTTTGGATAAGTAAGTCCCACATGACCATAGGCATGTTGGGTAATGTTTCCAAGATTTTAGGAAATACTTTTCTTCACAAAATATTTTGAAGTCCATTTCTGGCCTTTTGGAAAATGGAAAATAATAAATATTAAAATGCTTTTAAAACAAATATTTTTGAGTTGGGATGTTAGAGTACATTATATAGGTCTCAAAAGTGATTTTTAATAAACAACTCTTTTGAAAATATTTGAGACACCAAGTGGAAAAAGGGTGAAAACATGGGTTTATTTAATAGGCTAAAAACCATGAGAGAAGAATAATTAAATGGCCATTCTAAAATAAATGGACCATATGGAGGTGATGTATAGGTCATGGAGATGACAAGGGTAGGTTCATTGGGCCTGAAAACAATAAGGAGTGATTCGGAGTAACAGGAACAAAGTGTTTCATAATAAAGGAGATATGGTCATTATTTTGGGAATGCCTTCAATAGGACTTTGATAGATGATACCAAAGGGTTTCAATATCCAGAATGACAACTTGGATAAATGGTATAGATGTTAAACATGATATACATGAAGGTACATTGATGAATAGAACAACATTTGACATAAAGGCATGTCTCCAAGGTTGGAAGTTTTTAGGAAACAGAAGATGATATGGGCATGTGATGGTGATATGATATTGATGCTTGATCTTGTTATAAATAGGTTTTATTTTATCAAAACAACACACTTTAATCAACAAACAGAAATGAATACTTCCAAGCAAACACAAGATAAAATCACACAATAAGCACATAAAATAACAAGTCACACAAGATCACTCAAAATAACTGAGCTCTTCAAATTAATTTCCAGGATGTTTTCTCATGTGTTAAATAGAGGTAGTGATCAAGCGACAGCATGACAAGAGGAGTTTGTAAAAAGGTTTAGCTCAAAGATTGTTATTTCCAAAAGAATATAATGGAAGAAAAACCCAGGGGTAACATAGTCCCTTCTTATAGTTTTTGCAAAAGAAGGAAGTGGGAAGGAGTTTTGAAATACTTTGCAAAAACATCTTGTTTGAAAACAGGTTGGAGATGATTAGCTCCAAAATACTTTCCATATAGTTTTGGAAATTATCTTTTGTTTTCTCAAAACTTGGCCTTTGGGTTTCTTCTAAAATCAAAACATTTTCAAAAATGTTTTTGCCAAAAGAGGGTGATGGAAGAAGATGATAAGCTTACTTGTCATGACTTGATCACAAGGGTTGGGTTTTAAGAAAGTTATGATCAATGGTTGTAATGTTAGTTGTTAACAAACTCAAAAAAATACACAATCAACTAGCAAATAGAAAAGAAACACAAGCATTAATCAAACACATTAAAAAGTTTTTGTTGGCCCTGATTTTTGGGTTATTGAAAACAAGTTTTTCCTGCCTTCCAAAAATTGGGCTGTTACAGCTCTTCCCCCCTTAAAATGAATCTCGTCCCCGAGATTCGTAAGTGGGTACTTAAGAGTGTAACTAAAAACAAGAGTCTCGAGCTTCTTCAATTTTTTTGTAAATGAAGATCCTTTGACGAGGTGGTCTTATGAGAACTCGAGGTGTTGATGTTGCCAGAATGTTGCTTGTCGAGGAGATGGATATGTTCACTTGACACTTCATGTCCTTGTTGTTGATGTTGGTGGAACGGCACAAGCTAATGAAGGGTCTTGATTTTGCTGCTTCGTAGACCTTCTGTCATTGTATGGACCTGGTCTTCTTTTAGGGATATTGAGATAGTTACCCCACGGCAACCATCTCGCCTCACAGGGCGTCTGGTCCGTAGACTTGACTCTCTCCGATTACTATTAGGAAAACTGTCAGGAAACTGCTATATGCTTCTTTGCTTCTTGAGTGGTTGACTGCGTTGAAGTGCGGATGCTTCCCTCCTTTGATTAGCCTTGGTAGGTTGTCGGGGATTATCTCCATATTCGTTTCAATTTTGCTTGGTGGCGATGGAAGGTCGTGGAAGACTTCATTGTGTCTTGATCTTCACGGAGCTTTGTAGGCGTCTTCATAGGTGATTTAGGATCACATAGTTAGCTTTCCCTCGGGAAAACTAGCTAGTGCCTTTAGCAAACCTTCGGTTAGATGTTAATCTAAAATTAGATAGTTATGTTAGTAGTGTTAGACTAGTAAAAGTTTTTGTTGGTGTCGCGAGACACATCTCGCGTCTTCTCGGGCTTGAATCTGACCTTGTCGCCCTTCTTGATGTCTCTTGATGTAGTTGCACAAAAATGGTGTGTGAAGTCCACTATCCATCTTGAAGAAGATTTCAGAGATCTTGGGCTCTCAGGTTGAAGTAGAGAGCGTTCCATACCTTGCACTTCTCATGAGGGGATGGGGGATAAAACTTTTAAAAGGGGTTTTCGCTAAGTCAGACTTTTGAAGAGATACCAAAAGTATAACTAAGGCCGACATGGCAAAAAGAGTTTTTGCAAACAAATAGGAACAAAGCAAGAGATGAAAGTGTGGTGACTTTGCTTTGACGAAAAAGGCGTGCTTGTGAGACACACAAGAAAACAATTCAAAAACACACACAACAAGGGAACAAGTAAAAACATTAAGCAAGAGTAAAACACACAATTAGCACCCAGGCAAGAGACAAACAAGGTACCTTTAGTACCAGCAAACGTCTATTACCGCTGAAGAACGGGTAGCTCAAAAACAACTGAGCGAAACCTATCGATTCCTATGGGGCTGGGTCGACAAAAGGGTTGTTGAAGTCTTCATGTCATTATTGATATTTGTAGATTTTGATACATGGTAGAGTGTTCGGTATTTGCATAGAAATCACCATGATGTTGGGGTCCTCGGAAGGAAGCTTCTTTATCTTCGGGTTGCTAGCTACTAAGGTCTTCTCGGGACATCGCCAAGTATGTAATTGTTTTATCGAAAGATAACAGAAGAAAAACTATTTGATATACTTTCAAAGGAAAACAAAAAATTTGTAAACTCATGTTTATTTATTTACAAAACATTTTGAGCCATGAAAACAAAGGACAAAAAGATATGTTTACTATTTTCTATGTTTTTCTTCAAAACTTCTGTTTTATAAACCAGGCAATAATTTTTTGAGAATAGGAGAAAAATACAAACCATGCTAAGGGTTCCTTAGATAAAAACATTTTAGGCAGTAATATAGTTTTTACCAAAATATTTTTATTTTTACTATGTGACGTCCATGCTAACTAAGGTCTCCTAAAGTCAGGATGGCTCTGATACCAACTCTGTGGGGACCCTAGACTAGCAGTCCGAGACCTCCAGTATGCATACATTCACGATCCCATGATCAGTTAGTCGTGAACAACATACTCGAGTTGGCATTGCAGATTACAACATCCACTACACGAATACACGGCTTACACAACTGGTCACTTGACTCAGTTGAAAACAACTGCCACGCAGGGCAGGAACACACACTAAAAACAGCGGAAAACTGCAAAACACACTCGTGGTAAACCCAAGTCACGCCTTGACTACCTACAGGCTACTGACTCGGAGACGTTCCTAGTTCGCATAGCCGTCAGCGACACCATCTTCTTCAGGTTCTCCGGGTTTCTGCTCAAAGTCTGGCTATGACAATAGCCAGGGACGAAACCAATGTGAGTACGTTTGAATGTACTCCACAAGACACCCCAAATGAAAGCCACACATGCAAGTATGCATGTATATAGGTGGTAAGAAGGCTGTAGTTAAGGTTCAATTAGCCATGATGAATTTAAGACACATCATGGTTGCACAGGTTTAGTTGTTTTTGTTGAAGAAGATACTTCAAAAGATATTTTATTTATCTTGTAGATATAACATGTCCACAAGGTTTTGATAAAGCATTTTACATAGAATAAAAGTTTCTCTTTGCAAAACTTCTTGGAAGATCACATCTTCAAGATCATCATTTATCCGGTACCTCAAAGGTACAATCATTCCCTTTCAATGTACCTCCAAGGTACAAGTTCCAAAACACTTTTCCAGCCTTTTGAAAACATTGACACAATGCTAGCTACATGGCCATTCAACTGTCCATATCCGAGGACGCGGCTATTCTGAATAGTTTTACTCTGCAGAGGTGTACACAATCCACAAGATCCAGTACATCCGCCGTGAACAACCACGAACTGTCCGAGACAGTATGCAAACATCGGATAGTCCTAACCATCCAATATGTCAGTGCTAGTAAATGACTACCTCTTCAACTGGGTTTGTTCTCCCCGGCACCGAGTGAGTCAGCCGTATCGATCCGGTTTCCCCTGACAACACACCGCCATGGCAGGAGACCCAATTGCTGCAACCGGTGGTGAACTTAATCCTACACTGTGAATGTCCCATTTCTCCCTCCTGGCGACAATTCGGTTCGGGGGACTCTAACCCCTATAGCACATTGAGGTAGACATGGACTAACACCGACAAGCAATTAGCTAGACCCCGTTCCCATATTGAGGTAATGTGGCAGCACGGCTTGGTTGTCCGGCGAAGACTAGGTTATGTGTCATTTTTGGAAAACAAGTCAAAAACATTTCCTTCTTCACAAAACTCCCTCGGACAAGGTCCCACCTTTCCTCGGTTTTTTCCAAGCTTTTGCTTTCCAAAAACATCAAGTTAAAATGTCCACTAGGGGACTTAAGTTGGTTAAGTGATGATACTAAAATGTCTAAAGGGCTTGGTAACACCAAGATTATATAGTGGATATAGCATATTAGATACATAAAATAGATAGTGGTATAGTCCACTTAAAAGAATAGTTTTTGAATCAAACTTTTGTAAAACTTCAGAAGTAAAACATGCATGATAGATAATGATAATTAAAACAACAGCAAGCATTTAGAATGGCTTGCCTTGGCACTGGTCTTGGTCTTGCTCTTGAAATAAACAAGAGTGGCAATAAAAACCTCTCCGGGAAAATAATACCGTCTTCGTTATCTAAGGTCGTAAACACAAAAAGGAAAACACCCAATTAGAACCAAACAAAGGAAAGCACTTGACAAAAAGTAAACATACAGGAAGCATTTCATCAAACTATATAATCTTTGATAGATGGTATAGATGTTAAACATGATATACATGAAGGTACATTGATGAATAGAACACCATTTGACATAAAGGCATGTCTCCAAGGTTGGAAGTTTTTAGGAAACAGAAGATGATATGGGCATGTGATGGTGATATGATATTGATCTTGTTATAAATAGGTTTTATTTTATCAAAACAACACACATTAATCAACAAACATAAATGAATACTTCCAAGCAAACACAAGATAAAATCACACAATAAGCACATAAAATAACAAGTCACACAAGATCACTCAAAACAACTGAGCTCTTCAAATTAATTTCCAGGATGTTTTCTCATGTGTTAAATAGAGGTAGTGATCAAGCCACAACATACAAGAGGAGTTTGTAAAAAGGTTTAGCTCAAAGCTTGTTATTTCCAAAAGAATATAATGGAAGAAAAACCCATGGGTAACATAGTCCCTTCTTATAGTTTTTGCAAAACAAGGAAGTGGGAAGGAGTTTTTGAAATACTTGCAAAAACATCTTGGTTGAAAACAGGTTGGATATGATTAGCTCCAAAATACTTTCCATATAGTTTTGGAAATTATCTTTTGTTTCTCAAAACTTGGCCTTTGGGTTTCTTCTAAAATCAAAACATTTTCAAAAAGGTTTTTGCCAAAAGAGGGTGATGGAAGAAGATGATAAGCTTTCTTGTCATGACTTGATCACAAGGGTTGGGTTTTAAGAAAGTTATGATCAATGGTTGTAATGTTAGTTGTCAACAAACTCAAACAAATACACAATCAACTAGCAAATAGAAAAGAAACACAAGCATTAATCAAACACATTAAAAAGTTTTTGTTGGCCCTGATTTTTGGGTTATTGAAAACAAGTTTTTCCTGCCTTCCAAAAATTGGACTGTTACAGTACACTCCGTACATCGAGATGACCGGCCTTCTCCCTTTCATCCAACTTGTTAGTCGGTCGACTCCAAACTTCAACGCAGGTGCAATCACCGCCCTTGTCGACCGTTGGAGGCCGGAGACAAACACTTTCCACCTCCGAACCGGCGAGATGACCCCCACTCTCATGGATGTTTCCATGATACTTGGACTTCCTATTGAGGGGAAGCCTATATGTATGGACATAGATTCTGAAGGGTGGAGTGGGCGTATGGTTGCCCCTATTGGTAATGTTCCCCAGAGCCTCCTAACAAGAGTATTGCGAGAGTATCAGTCGATGCTCCTTACACATGGATAGTAGAGAACTTCGCGCATTGCCGTCAGGACACCGATGATGATATGATCAAGACGTACGCTCGCATGTACGTGCAGTGCCCTCGGGACACCATTTATTTTATAATGTTTTAAACCCCATCTCTAAGTCTATGATTGATACAGTTGCAGGAGGAACATTCATGGGAAAAGAAATTGAAGTAGTAAAGAAGCTATTAGATGATATGTAAGACAATCATGCTCAATGGCATATTGAAAGAACAAGCACCAAGAAGGTAAACACAGTCACTGAGAGCAACAAAGAAGAGCTTACAATAAAGGTAGATGAGCTACTTTTTTACCCTAAAAATAAAAGTGAAGCTCATGTAAATGCCATCACAAATGATCAAATTGAAGAAATAGATTCATATCTCGTAATACTTATAACCCTGCATGGAAAGTTCAAAGTTTTGGAAAAAATTATCAGAAACCATATAACCATGCAGGAGCACCAAACAATAATAACTACAACCATGGAGAAAACAATGGAAACCGCCAGACACTTGAAGAAACACTTAAAATCCTTTATAAATTATCAAACTAAATAGAACAATGCTTTTTACAAATGGGTTAAGAATCATTTTAGATAAAAGGCATATAGTGCCTTGCACTAACTTAATAGGCTAAAGGTTCATCCACATCACAATTGAACATTTTCTTGGCATACAGCTTAGCCAAATGGAACAAAAACTAAAATACCGGGTCTGGCACCCGAAACAAGACACCGGAAGCAACCACTACGACCCGCCACGTCACCATCTGTCTCTGTGCGAGGTCCAGAATCTGGCCTTAAGCTCCATCACCAGCTGAAGTAGAGGTTTCCTGTCTTGTTCCTTTCCAAGGTTTTGCCACCGCTGCACAAACATAAGCATTTTGAAGATAAGACCAGCAGGTTTGTTCAGAACAATTGAATCCATGGAGAGCTTGTTGAGAATAAGAAAAATCGCCCAACACAATGTAGCGAACATCACCCAACTAGTTCGCCAAAGTTGGCCAGGAAGCACATAATAGATAGCGAAAAATTGCGAAAGGTTAGCCGGTCTCCAAATGTAGCCCAAGATATCCCACAGCACAATCCTTCCCAGTTTGAGCACGAGATAGAGGAAGGACATACGTGCCACATACTTAAACTCCCCGCAAACGACACATCTACCATCCGACGGGCCGTGCCTCGTCAAAACCTGCAGCCGAGAGGGCAACCAATTCAGAGCTAGCTGCCAGGTGAAGATCTTCACCTTGAGTGGCAGCCTAGCCCCCACAGATCTGTACATAACACCACTGATGCACCCTTGCAAAGCATCCTGTAGGACGAAGCCACCGAGAACCTACCCGATGGTTCTAGCGCACAACGCACCACATCATGGCCCTCCGAGATGGTGATCCGTGATACGTCCAAAACGTATCTCCTTTTCCGAACACTTTTCTTATTGATTTCTTCTAAACTTGTGAGTTTTGGATACCACTAACACGGACTAACGCTGTTTTCAGCAGAATTACCTTGGTGTCTCGTTTTTGTGCAGAAAAATCAACTTTCGGGAAATTTTCCAGAAAAGATCCTGATGACCCACAAGTATAGGGGGTGTATCGTAGTACTTTTGGTAAATAAGAGTGTCAAACCCAACGAGGAGCAGAAGGTGTTGACAAACAGTTTCGATGAAGGAATAACTGTAAATACTGGAAAAAGGATTTGCAGGTTTTTTTGATATTGTAGATAAATAAAGTGCGAGTAAATAAAATGCAATAGTAATAATTGCAGCAAGTGGCCCAATTCTTTCTTCAGCAAAGGACAAGCCGGTGGGTTTACTTAGGATGAACAAACGTTCTCGATGACACACATGAGATTTCTGTCAAGTGCTTTTGCTCCATGCAGCAGAATAATTTTAGATGTTTTGGTAAGTGTTATGTGGGTGAACCTATACTAATGTACCGTCCCATCCAAGACTAATACATAATTGTGATTATACCCCTTGCAAGCATCCGCAACTACAAGAAAGTAATTAAGAAATAAATCTAACCACAGCTATAAACTCCGGGATCCTATGCTCCCTCGTGTAATGGTTTCCTAACGGGGGTTTAGGTTTCTGTCACTCCGGCAACCCCACAATTAGTAGCAAAATACACGATGCATTCCCCTAGGCCCATAAATGGTGAAGTATCATGTAGTCGACGTTCACATGACACCACTAGAAGAGTAACGCCACAACTTAAATATCAAACATTAAATATTACTCAACATTACTTCACTACTAACAACTTGACTTCTCCCATGTCCTCAAGAACAACACGAACTACTCACAAGGCATCATATGGATCATGATCAGAGGTGATATAATGGATGATAACAATCTGGTCATAAAGTGCAAACACCAAGAAATCTCAAAAGCATCAACTAGTAACAAGTAATCCACACCGAGAGAGAGATCTAATGAAAAACAACGATAGAGGCCCCTAATTGTTACAATGGGATGACGGTGGATGATTAGGGTGATGGTGCTGGTGATGATGATGATGACGATCTTGATGATGGCCGGAGTGATGACGGTGACGATGGTGGTGATTTCCCTCTCCGGAGAGGAATTTCCCTGGCAGATTTCTCCCTATCAGAGAGCTTTTCTATCTCGTGTGTTTTCCGCCCCGAGGCAGCGGCGGAATAATTCTTTGACGATGGTATGAGGCTTAGGGTTTTCTCGGGGCCAGGTACGACAAAAGATATCCCCTAGAGGTGGGCAAGGGTGGCCACACCCCTAGGTGGCGCGGCCAAGGGGGGGCACCTCATGGTGTGGGCCCTGGTGGCCCCCCTCTGACTCTCCTTCTGGCTGGGTTCCTCCTCTGAACTTCTAAGACACCCGGTGTCCCACTTCTTCTTCTGATCTTCTGAAATATGGTATCCCGGCGGTGCTTTTTCCATCTGATTTCTGGTCCCCGTGTTTATTCACCAAAAATTATAAAACATGCAAAATAAGATAAAATAACATAAGGTATGCATCATAACATGATATATATCGATGAATAACAGAAATTATGATATAAAATGGATGTATCAACTCCGCCCAAGCTTAGACCTCGCTTGTCCCCAAGAGAAACTAAACTCAGTAAACATGACCACACGTTTATGGAGTGAAGAGTCGATAAATAAAATACGGACAAGAAGCATCACATTCATCTATGCACCAATCATTATAGACAGAAACTTCCTCTCATATAACCTAACTTGAAACGAGTAATGGGAGTCACAAACAAAGATGCAAAAGGGAGAATCAAAATTGGTAATGGCAAACTTCATTCTTGGTCAGAGAACATTTAGTGATATCATACTTATCTTAGGTGAAGTCTTTATAACAAGGTTTATCTTGTAGAGCTTAACATGTTAAATTATAACAATTCTTTTACAGTGATTCATACCTTTTCAAATTAATATTCATTCAGATAATAAAGCATGTGCTAAACAAAGAAGAATATAAAACATGATTGAATAAATCAACATATAGATGGTGAGATCAGAATAACTCAAATGCTTGCGGGAGACAGAAATGAATGGGTTTACTGACTCAACATAAATGTAAAAGATAGGCCCTTCGCAGAGGGAAGCATGCATCACTCATGTGCTAGATCTTTTATTTAATAAAACAGAGGTATAAAAGTTTCACACTCCTCCCATCCATCTTACACAAACCATGGCTAACCGAATCCTTGGGTGCCTACCAACAATCACAAACCGTGGAAGAGTGTTTATAATTTAGGAGAGGTGTATGCTAGTGTCAACGAATCGTAAACAGAAAATACAGTACGTCACAAGCCAACTAGACTTCATAAGAGCGGCTCCCATATGAGGGACGCAACTAGTGTAGAAGGTCATCCCTCATTCTCTTTTGTTTACATGATTATGCTTTGACTGATAAATCAGGGGCAAAAATAGTGAAGAGAATTTGTGTATTAGTTTTGGGGTTGGGCACCCCGCTGCCAGCTCTTCTAGCATTTGGATAAGCGGATGAAGCCACTAGTCCAGGTGTTTGAAGTCCAATCAACGAGTGAGATCAAGATTCTCTATTGACGTCCTCATGAGCAAAAACAGGAACACAAAACAAGAGTAATTTCGAAAGTTTTAAAGGTAGCACATGAGCAATTTACTTGGAGTGGCGGTGAAATACCACATGTAGGAAGGTATGGTGGACACGAATGGCAAGGTTTTGGGGCTCAAGGTTTGGATGCACGAGAAGCATTACCTCTCAGTACAGGGTTTTTGGCTAGCAAGCATAAGAGTTGAGGGAAAACAAACAAATATACATATGATGAAACCAATCATGCAATCTTCATTGAAAGCTCAAGCGATCTTAACTTGTGAATACTAAGTTTATGAGCTAATAGGGAAATTCCTCTTTCTTATACTGGCATCTCAAATTATTATTTCTGCTGACCCAAGCTAAGTTTGCCAAAACCAACTAGATTAACTTGATGATCTCTAGAGTGATACCAAATACTAACAACAAGCTCAACCATATGACAGAAATTGAAAACTAAAATGATGTGTGCAGAAAGTAAATGATGAAACTTCTCATTAATATTTCAAACCGGCAACTCACACCAACGGATACAATGATAACCAACTAAGGAGATATACTTCCATACCGCAAACCATCCTATATGATAACCTCTCTACTCATGATATGACTCTACTGAAAAAGTAAAAGATGAAAGATAGTGATGTGATACCGCGGCACTCCCCCCAAGCTTGGAACAAGCCGAGGGGATGCCAAAACCAATGATGAATTATTTCTATGGTGGTGGTGGTGAAACCTTCTCGATGAGCTTATCAATTGATTTCTTCAGATCTTTAATCGCGAACATAAGCATACACATCACCTCCATATTGCGATCAGTACAGTTTGCATGTCTGTCAGACTGTGAATCCCAGCCACCAAGATTTCCCCCACTCTTCCTTAGGTTGAGATCTTCCTTCATCTGCACGGTTAGAACGATTGATATCCCACATGGAGGGCAAATTCCTCTGGGGCACCTTTTTATACTGATAGTCATGGATTAATGAGTGGAAGTAGTTCTTGACGCCCGCAGAAGGCGTCCTCGATGCTAAAGAGTGACCTGGAACCTTCCCTCCGGTGCTCATCCGCGCGCCTCTCTTGAGCTTCAAGGGGTTAGCCACCACTCTAATGCTTGCAACGGTGGCGTGTGGATGCACTCGTGAGTACTCTTCTACATCTCTTTAAGCTCCACTCTCGATCTCCTCCTCTTGCTCCAGGTCTTGGACATTATCTTCCTTCGGTCCCTTCCCCTTGATGTCGTTGGCGGAGACCATGATGCTTTTAAAACCGAAAACAGATCCTGGCAGAAACAGCTCAAAACAGAAACACGACGAGAAAACGACATACGGACCTCGGGGGATCCGGGGGATTATATAGCAAAAAATTTCATAACGAAAGGAAAGTACAGGTCGAAAACGAGTCGGAGAGGGGCTCTGGGGTGCCCACACCATAGGCTAGCGTGGCCAGGGGTGGGCCCGCGCCACCCCATGCTGTGGAGCCTCCGGGCTCCGTCTCCGCCTCGTTTTCGGCTCATAATTTTTCATATTTTCCAAAAACAGTAGAAGTAAAAGTTGGAAGATGTTTCATGAACGTTTTCTTACCAAAACTGATACCTATTCGAAAACTGACTCTGCAGTTTCTGAAATATGTTTCTTAATAAATTCCTCCGGGATCATGGCTTGAATACAACCAACATTTTCATTATAAGGATCTCCAGAAATATAATGCTTGAGTCTTTGGCCATTCACCACTTGTGAAGTGTTGTCTTCAAGGGAAACAATTTTAATTTCCCCCGAATGATATACCTCTTCTATAACAAAAGGCCCTTCCCATCTCGAGAGTAATTTTCTTGCAAAAAATCTAAGATGAGACCTATACAATAGCACTTTATCACCAACATGAAATTCTCTTTTAATAATTCTCTTATCATGCCACCCTTTAACTTTATCTTTAAAGAGATTAGCATTTTCATATGCTTCACTCCTCCATTCATCTAAAGAACTTAAGTCAAGCAGCCTTTTCTCACCAGCAAGTTTAAAATCTCTATTTAGGTCTTTCACTGCCCAATAGCTTTGTGTTCTAATTCTAGAGGCAAGTGACAAGATTTTCCATAAACCATCTTATAAGGAGACACGCCCATGGGATTTTTATAAGCAGTTCTATAAGCCTACAGAGCATCATTTAGTTTCTTAGCCCAATTTTTTCTAGATTTGTTAACAGTCTTTTGCAAGATAGATTTGATTTATATATTTGATAATTCTACTTGCCCACTAGTTTTAGGATGATAGGGTGAGGCAATTCTATGATTAACATCATATTTAGCAAGGGTTTTTCTAAACCCACCATGAACAAAATGAGAACCCTCATCAGTCATAAGATATCTAGGCAGACGAAACCTAGGGAAAATAATGTCTTTAAGAATTTTTAATAAGGTTTCACCATCAACACTTTTTGTAGGTATAGCTTCTACCCATTTAGTAACATAATCAACATCAACAAGAATATGAGTGTAGCCTTGTGAAGGAGGGAAATGACCCATAAAGTCAAAACCCCAACAATCAAATGGTTCAATAACAAGAGAATAATTCATAGGCATTTCATTACGTCTAGAAATATTTCCAACCCTTTGACATTGATCACAAGATAAAATAAACTTTCTAGCATCTTTAAAAAGAGTAGGCCAATAAAAACCTGATTGTAGAACCTTATGTGCAGTTCTATCTCCATCGTGATATCCTCCATAAGAACTACTATGACATTTTCTCAATATCTCTCGTTGTTCATTTTCAGGAACACATCTTCGCATAATACCATCGACACCTTCTTTATATAAGTGTGGGTCATCCCAAAAATAATGCCTCAAATCATAGAAGAATTTTCTTCTTTGCTGAGCTGTAAAGGTAGGAGGCAAATACTTGGAAACAATAAAGTTTGGATAAATAGCATACCATGGACTCTCTTGAGAGCTCACTTTTATTGAAGCTAACTGTTCATTAGGAAAACTATCATTAACAGGAAAAGGGTCATGAGGGATATTTTCTAATCTAGACAAATTATCAGCAACATGATTTTCAGCACCCTTCCTATCCACAATATGTAAATCAAATTCTTGTAAAAGAAGCACCCATCTAATAAGCCTAGGCTTATCATCTTTCTTTTCCATTAGGTACTTAATAGCAGCATGATCAATATGAATAGTAACTTTAGAATCAACAATATACTGCCTAAATTTATCACAAGCAAAAAACTACAGCTAGGAATTCTTTTTCAGTGGTAGCATAATTCTTTTGAGCAGCATCAAGAGTTTTACTAGCATAATGAATTACATTTAACTTCTTATCTATCCACTGTCCAAGAACAGCACCTACGACATAATCACTAGCATCACACATAATTTCAAATGGTAAATTCCAATCAGGTGGTTGAACAATAGGGGCAGATATTAAAGCCTTCTTTAAAATTTCAAAAGTTTCTCTACAATCTTCATCAAAAACAAAAGGTACATCCTTTTGAAGAAGATTAGTAAGAGGCTTTGATATTTTAGAGAAATCTTTAATAAACCTTCTATAGAAGCCAAGACGACCAAGAATACTACAAATACCTTTGACATCCCTGGGACAGGGCATTTTTTCAATGTCTTCAACTTTAGCTCTATCAACTTCAATACCTCTTTTAGAAATTTTATGTCCAAGAACAATTCCTTCATTAACCATAAAATGGCATTTCTCCCAATTAAGAACAAGATTAGTGTCCTCACATCTATGCAAAACTTTATCAAGATTCTGCAAACAATTATCAAAAGAAGTTCCATAGACGGAGAAATCATCCATGAAGACTTCCACAATTTCTTCACAAAAACCATGAAAGATAGCCAAAAGGCATACGTCTATAAGCATAGTTTCCATAAGGACAAGTGAAAGTTGTTTTCTCTTGATCAAGCTTCCTAACAACAATTTGAGAGAACCCAGAATAACCATCAAGAAAGCAGAAATGAGTTTTCTTAGACAACCTCTCTAACATTTGATCAATAAAAGGCAAAGGATAATGATCTTTATTAGTAACTTTATTAACCTTCCTAAAATCAATGCACATCCGATAACCAACCACTACTCTTTGAGGAATAAGTTCATTATTTTCATTTGGCACGACAATCATCCCTCCTTTCTTAGGGACACAATGCACACGACTAACCCATCTACTATCAACAATAGGATAAATAATACCAGCATCAAGGAGTTTTAATACCTCATTTCTTACCACATCCTTCATCTTAGGATTTAAATGGAGTTGATGTTCAACAACTGGCTGTGCATCAGGTTCAATATTAATAGCATGCTGACATATAGTAGGAGAAATCCCCTTCAAATCATAAAGAGTATAACCAATAGCACCTATGTGTTTCTTCAATATTCCCAATAATCTCTCCTCTTCTTCACGAGAAAGTTTAGAACTAATAATAACATGATATAATTTCTTATCATCGATATGAGCATATTTAAGATTTTCAGGAAAAGGCTTTAAATCAAAAACATGATCCTCCTTGGGTGGTCATGTGGTACCCAAATCTTCCACTTGTAAATTATGTTTCAGCATCGCTGGCTGATGTAGGAAAATATTGTCAATTGGATCCGTTTCTTCCATAAAGACATCACTTTCGTGGTCTTCCATGTATTGCTGCAAAGGATTGTTTGGAGCAAGAGTAATAGCGGCCAATTGGTCAACTCTATAATTCTCATTAGGTAATTCAGCTTCATAGGGTGCTTTGGCAAATTTGGAGAAATTAAATTCATAAGATTTTCCATCAAACTCTGTAAGGATTTTCTCCTTTTTACAATCTATAACATCACCACAAGTGTTTAAGAAAGGTCTACCAAATATAATAGGACAAGTATCACTAGCAGAAGTGCCTAGTACTAGAAAATCAGCAGGATATTTAGTTTTACCACATAAGACCTCCACATCTCTAACAATACCAATCGGAGAAATAGTTTCCCTATTAGCAAGTTGAATAATCACATCAATGTCTTCAAGTTCACAAGAACCAATTTCATGCATGATTTCTTTATAAAGATCATAAGGAATAACACTAGAACTAGTACCAATATCACATAAACCATAATAGCAATGATCACCTATCCTAACAGATAGCACAGGAACACTAGGTTTCCTAGATTTACTAGGATGAGAGACAATATTAGAAGCATCTTCACAAAATATAATGTGTCCCTCTTCTACATTTTCAGAAACATGGTCCTTTACTATTGCTACTGTAGGTTCTACAGTTATTTTTTCCTCGGGTTCTTCAAGTTTCATTGCACTTTTATTAACCACACTAGCTAACATAGAATATTCTTTTATCTTAGTAGGGAAAGGCATTTTCTCAATATAAGGTTCAGGCACAATAGAATTAACAGTATGAACTTCTATATCTCTAGCAGGAACACAATTAAAAATATATTTATAAGGTGCATGGTACTTATCCCATTCCTTTTAGGAATATCAATGTAAGAAGAAAAAGCCTTAAATAAGTTTGCAGCAACTTGAGAATCAAGACCATAAACAATACTAACATTATAAAAATCATCGGATGGCATAAAAGTTTTAATGCATTCATAATCATAATTTATACCCGACTTTCTACCTTTGTAATTCTCCCATCCTTCAGTGTTTTCTTGAATACGGTCAAGAAGATCCCATTTAGCTTCATACTTCATATGTGTAAATGATCCAAAACAAGAAGCATCGAATAAATCCTTATCATGAAGAGGAATCCTTGCATATAAATTATTAATAACAATATTACTGGGGAGCTCATGAATGGGGCATTTGAGCATTAGTAACTTCAGTATCCCCCATACTTGGGCAATACTCTCTCCGTCATGAGGCCAAAATTTAAATATATAATTCCGATCTCTATGAATTTCACTTGGAGGATAGAATTTAGAATAAAAGAGAGGTACAATTTCCACCCATCCAATAGTCTGGCTATTTTTCAACAGTCTGAACCATTCAACGGCTTGGTCTGTTAATGATATAGAGAATAATTTCCTCTTCACTTGGTCCATTGTAATACCTGCACACTTGAACAACTCGCATAATTCATGTAAAAAGAGCAAATGATCACCAGGATGGACAGTTCCATCACCTGAATAACAGTTATTCCTAACATGTTTAACAATCTTTATAGGTATTTTATAAGGATCCAAATCATCAGGTGGTGGGTCACTCACTACCCTAGCAGTGGTAGCAGTGCCCGCAAATAAGGACTCAAAAGAAGATCCAAACATAGTGCAATAAAGCAGTAGACACTAATAAAAACAACACTTATAGTAGAAGCTTCCTTTATCAATTCCACTTCCCAATAGCGCCTCACTCCCCGGCAACGGTGCCAGAAAATAGTCTTGATGACCCACAAGTATAGGGGGTGTATCGTAGTACTTTCTATAAATAAGAGTGTCGAACCATACAAGGAGCAGAAGGTGTTGACAAGCAGTTTTGATGAAGGAATAACTGTAAAAACTGCAAAATAGATTTGTAAGGGTTTTTGATACTGCAGATAAATAAAGTGCGAGTAAATAAAATGAATAGTAATAATTACAGCAAGTGGCCCAATCCTTTCTTCAAAAAAGGACAAGCCGGTGGGTTTACTTATGATTAACAAACATTCTCAAGGACACACTGGAGGTTTCTATCAAGTTCTTCTGGTCCGTGCAGCTGAATAATTTTAGGTGTTTTGATAAGTGTTGTGCGGGTGAACCTATGCTAATGTACCGTCCCATCCAAGACTAATACATACTTGTGATTATACCCCTTGAAAGCATCCGTAACTACATGAAAGTAATGAAGAAATAAATCTAACCACATGTATAAACTCCGGGATCCTACGCTCCCTCGTGTAATGGTTTCTTAGCAGGGGTTTAGGTTTCTATCACTCCGGAAACCGCATAATTAGTAGCCAAATAAACGATGCATTCCCCTAGGACCATAAATGGTGAAGTATCATGTAGTCGACGTTCACATGACACGACTAGAAGAGTAACACCACAACTTAAATATCAAACATTAAATATTACTTAACATTACTTCACTACTAACAACTTGAATTCTCCCATGTCCTCAAGGTAAACACGAAATACTCACAAGACATCATATGGATCATGATCAGAGGTGATATAATGCATGATTACAATCTGGTCATAAAGTGCAAACACCGATAAATCTCACAAGCATCAACTACTAACAAGTAATCCACACCGGGAGAGAGATCTAATATAAAATAACGATAGAGGCCCCTAATTGTTACAGCGGGATGATGGTGGATGATGAGGGTGATGGTGCTACTGGTGATGATGATTATGATGACGATCTTGATGATGCCCGGAGTGATGACGGTGACGATGGCGGTGATTTCCCCTCCCCGCGAGAGAGCTTTTCTCTCTCGGGTGTTTTCCGCCCCGAGGCGGCGGTGGAATAATTCTTCGACGATGGTATGAGGCTTAGGGTTTCCTCGGGGCCAGGTACGCGAAAGATATCCCCAGAGGTGGGCCAGGGTGGCCACAACCCTAGGTGGCGCGGCCAAGGGGGGGCTCCACCTCATGGTGTGGCCCCCTATGGCTCTCCTTCTGGCTGGGTTCCTCCTCTGAACTTCTAAGACACCCCGGTGTCCCACTTCTTCTTCCGATCTTCTGAAATATGGTATCCCGGCGGTGCTTTTTTCCATCAGATTCCTGGTCCCGGTGTTTATTCTCTAAAAATTATAAAACATGCAAAATAAGATAAAATAACATAAGGGATCCATCATAACATGAAATATATCGATGACTAACAGAAAATTATGATATAAAATAGTGATGCAAAATGGATGTATCAGATCCCGTTGGTCCTAAAACACTAGAAGACCTCGAAAGCCAGAAGGAGGCTAGGAGAGGGCCACACCACCCCCTGGCGTGCCCCCCCTTGGCTACGCTGCCAGGTGGTGTGGGACACTCCCTCACCCCCTCAGACTCCCGTTTTGACTACATATGGCCCGTAACCTAAAAACCGAGGTGGGTTCGTCATATTCCACAGAAATACAACAGAGCGCCGCCGCCACCCCGAAACTCAATTCGGGGAACATAAGTGACTGTTCTGGCACCCTGCTGGGATGGGGATTCGAAGGAGATCATCGTCATCGACACCACCACTGCTTCTCCATCAACCATCTATGATTCCCCCGTCCATGTGTGAGTAAACCCCGCTGTAGGATGAGAGGGATGGAAGGAATTGGATGAGATTGATCATGTAATAATGCAAGATTGTTAGGGCATAATGCCTAGTATCCATTGTTAGTGTTTTCTACCGTTGTTGGAACTTGTTATGCTTAATGCTTATCACTAGGGCCCAAGTGCCATGATTTCAGTTATGAACATGTTATTGTTTCATGAGTATAATTATGTTTCTCGATCATATTTGCAAGTTGTTTACACATATTGCTGTCCAGGACCCGAGGCCCCAAAGTGACAGAAATTGGGACAACCGGAGGGGATGGCTGTGATGTGAGGATCACATATGTTCACGGAGTTTTAATGCTTTGCTCTGGTTCTTTAATAAAAGGAGCACCTTAATTACCAGTAGTTTCCCTAGAGGCCCCGCTGACACGGGCTGGTAGGACAAAAGATGTTGTGCAAGTTTCTCACTGCAAGCACATATGACTATATTGGAACACATGCCTACGGTTTGCCTAAATGTTTGACGCTTTATTATTATTATCTTCAATGCTCACATTATTATTATTACATGACCCTTGTCATACATGCAACGGCCGTCCATCCATTCCCTCTATGCCTATGGTGCTCTCATCCTACAGTTTTCCGCGATTTCTACTGCTGTTACTATTTTACTACTGCTATTATTTTATTTCTACTGCTGCTATAAAACTATTACCACTGATAAATTGTTGCGAGCAAGTCTACTTTCAGGTGAAGCTGAATTGATGACTCAGTTGTTAAGGCATATAAATATTCTTTGGCTCCCCTTGTATCGAATCAATAAATTTGGGTTTTACTTCCCTCGAAGACTGTTTCGATCCCCTATACTTGTGGGTCATCAATCGGCCTAGTCTCTTTAGCCATGCGGTCCCACTCCTCCCTACAATCCTGGTCGAACGCTCTCCTAAAACCTATACCCTCCCCAGAGGCCTCAAACGCCTCTGCCACCGGAAGATTGGGGTTATCACATATTGCGAACAAGCGGGGTAACCGATCTCTAAGTGGGGCATCCCTAGACCACCAGTACGACCAAAAGAACATGCAGTCTCCATCCTTAAACACGTGCCTCACTTCGAGCTTGAAGAGATGCTTAACCTTCTGAAGGCTCCGCCAAAATTGCGACCCACCCTGGGAAGGTGTAGCAAAAATGTGTGTCGCCTCTAGACACTTGGCTTTAAGGAGTTCCTGCCAAATAGCACCCCCTCCCTAATACAGCTGCCAGATCGATTTTAACATTAGTGCCTTGTTCATGAATTTTGTACATGTGAGCGCCATGGCTCCATACTCTTTCGGTAGCCACATAGCAGGCCAATTAACCATATGATACTTGCGTTTTGGGCTGGACCCCTCCTAGAAAAATTGAACCCTAATTGAATCAAATTCCGCATGCATACCGTCTAGGAGAAGGAAGACGCCCATCGCGAATGTTGGTAACACCTCAAGGCAAGCATTGGACATAATTAGTTTCCCACCCGAGGAGAGTAGTCTGCCCATCCAAACTTCTACTTTGAAGCTAGCTTATTGACTAAGAAATTCCATTATTCAATTGTTAGCTTGCGGTCGGACAAAGGCAGTCCTAGATAGACAAAGGGGAACTCTCCCAGTTTACTGTTGAGCATATTGGCAATGCGACGCTGCTCTGGCTGAGGGAGATCCACCACAAACACTTTGCTCTTATGGAAATTGATCTTTAACCTGGACATGTTCTCAAAACGAAGCAGTAGGAATTTTGTAGGAATTGAACCATGACAGGGGTCGCCTTGCCGAAGCCCTCTACAATTTCTAAAATATGGCTCAATTTACCCGTTGATGGAGATGGCCGTCTGACCCTTAGAGACCAGCTGCTCAATCCTGTGTATGTATCCGGCGTCAAACCCTTTTCATGCAAGACCTTGATTATAAAAGACCAGTTAAACGTATCGTAAGCTTTCTCGAAGTTAAGTTTCAAGAGCACCCTGCCCATTTTTTTCACCCCTAACTTGTACAGGATCTCCAAGAGAGCCAGCGGCCCATCCAGAATGTTTCTACCCTTAATGAACACTGTCTGGGTGGGGTTAATGATTCCGTTGGCAACCCCGCCCAATCTGGAAGCATAGAACTTTGAGATAATTTTGAAGATGACATTGATCAAGGGAAATGGGAGGAATTGAGTGATTAGGTCAGCCCCCCAGACCTTCGGAATGAGCGTAAGAAACCCAAAATTCAGCTGGAAACGACAATACGTCCAAGAACGAAGTCATTGAGCAAGTGCAGCACCCCCCCATCTTACCACATTGCCATAAATTTTTGAAGAAGGTGACTAGGAAACCATCAGGTCCCGGCGTCGTGTTCACTTTTATGTAATTTACAATTGCATCCAATTCCCCCTCGGAAATGGTGAGCATAAGGGCCTGGTTTTCTGCCGGGGAAACCTGCACGTCCTGCCCCCAGGTATTCACCGCTAGGCCTAAATGTCTCGGAGCCATTGACCCCAGCAGCTCCCGGTAGAAGTCATAAACGTGCTCCTGGATTTGCGTCGGCTCCGAGATCAGTCCAAGATGCGATTGCAAGGAGGAAATATGACACTTTCGGTGTCGTCCATTGGCCACCGCATGGAAGTAAGCCGTATTGGTGTCTCCTTGCTGCCAGCGCACCCTCACGCGCTGGTGCCAATACTCCTCTTCCGCACTATAAGTTTGCAAAAGCTGCTTCTCTAGGTGATAGAGGAAGACCCACTCATGTTCTTCTATCCCTACCAAATATGCTTTAGAGTCCAACGCTTTAATCTGGTTTAGGAGCACAACTTTTCTCAGTCTAACATCCCGGCCCAGATTTCTACTTCACCCACGCGGGTATTGCATTAGGCCCGCACTCATGTCCTGCCACCAATACAAAATGTAACGTCCCCTTTCCGCGGCCATTAGATTGCACCATTGGGTGGAAACCGAGCTTGTGAATCCCTCAACCTCGAACCATCCCAGTTCGCAGAAGAAGCGCTTGCTTCTAACTATCTGCCCCCCGCCCCCGTAAAAAAATCAACGAGGTGTGGTACGAGCCCAAACTAGTTTCTTCTTGAAGGGAATATGCCCGAGAGGCAATAATAAAGTGGTTGCTATCTTATTCCTTGTTTATGATAAATGTTTATTTCTCATACTGGAATTGTATTAATCAGCATTAATACATGTCTGTTTAATAAACAAACAATGGTTCCTAGTAAAGCCTCTTTTTTAACTAGCTCGTTGATTAATAGATGATCAAGGTTTCAAAATCATCAACATTGGATGTTGTTAATAATGGGGTCATGTCATTAGAAGAATGATACGATGAACATATACCCAAAGTGAATATAGAAATGCGATCAAGTCATTAAGTTTACATTGTTATATCAAACATACGAAGTAACTTATTCCTTAGACCATGAGATCCTATCAAGGGTGCTTTGATGTCATCAAACGTCACACCATAACAGGGTGGCTATAAAGGTGCCGTTGGGTATTCGAAAAGTATTAGTTGAGACTCATGGATCAAGAATGGGATTTGTCCATCCAAATGACGGATAGATATACTGTGGGCCTTCTCGGTGATATCACATCGACACCACTTGCAACCACGTGACTAGGTCACAAGGATGTCATATCACAAAACGAGTAAAGAGTACTTGTTGGTAACGAGATTGAACAAGGTATAGTTGATACCAATGATCGGATCTCGTTCAATTAAAATATCGCGAGACAAAAGGAATTAGTCACGACGTTGATGGTTCACACGATCACGAGATTCATCGTTAAATATATAGGAGTCATCACGGATCTCCAGATCCTGTTGGTGATTATTGATCGGAGAGGAGTCTCGACCATTTCTATGTTATTCGTGAACTGTAGGGTGACACACTTAAGGTTCGATGACACGTTTGAGAGGATACGGAATATCAAAAAATGTTTCGGGCAGCACCGAAATTGTTTCGGGGAAAATTGAAATAGTTCAAGGGTTTTTTTGTCGAATGGATGTTAATAGAATTAACAAATGATTCGAGTTGCTATATGCAAATTTTTGTTAATATAATTAACAAATGCTGAAATAAAGAAATAAATAAAAATGTTTTATTTATTTATTAAAGAAAAACCTTTGGATTTTCTAAGTGGGAAATTATGGGAGCATGAGTGGGTGTGAGTGGAGTGTCCACTCACATGATGAGTTAAGAGGTGGGGGAACCACCATGGGCTGGCCGCACCCACCCTTGGGCTGCCTACCCCTCCCCTATAAAGGGAGGGTGAGAGCTCTCCCTCCTCCACACACTTGCCCACCTTCCTTTCTCTGCACCCGCTGCTTCATTCCATGGTCTACGGCTTGGCGAAGCCCTGGCTGTGGGATTCTTCACCACCACCACCACCACCACGCTATCGTGCTGCTGGAGTTCCGAGGGATCCTCTACTTCCGCTTCCCCGCTGGATCGAGGGAACGGAGGTCGTCATCAAGCCGTACGTGTGACCGATCACGGAGGCACCGCCGGATTGTGGTGCACATCTTCTCGGTCTCGGGATCGGTGTGAGTACGACTACGCCAACAACGATATTTGATCTCATAACGCTTTGTGTCTTCTAGGGTATGTTATCCTTAAGACTCTCTCTTTGCCCGTTACCTTCTGGTTTATCGTGCGTAGGATTTTTTTTGTTTTCTATGCAACAAACCCTTCACTTCTCGAAGCACCGCCAGGGGAAGAGAGAATTAATCTCAGGGCCAACTAGGACCCTGTCTAGGACACATCGGACTCGGGAGCGTTGCTTGTTGGTCCAAGTATATCTTGCGCCCGTTCGCGGAATTTTCCTAAGAGCCGAGCTGGCAATACAATTATTGAACATTTGGACCCTTGGCTTTACCCGATGAAAGCGCATGGTGCCCCCTTATGTGGTTTTGGTAATTAATTAATGACAATCCCTATGGACTAATGTATGCATTGATATATTCTTATATATATTGTTCATAGGAAATACTGGAGTTCATGTGTTGTCTATTAGCTTTTGATGTCCATTGTTATATTCAAGGATTTTATATGAAGAATGGTCATGGTTAGAGTTGAGCGCATTACCTCTGTCTTGAAGAAACGGATTAGGTTATCTTTCATGATTATCTTCAAGACATCATCTAGTGAAGAAAGACGCAAAGATACAATGTTGATCAAGCTTGTGATAAACACACAAAGCTATAATATGTGCCAAGTGGGATTATGTTTCTCGTAGTATGGTAAGAAATTGACCATATATCTTTGTGAACTAACCCATGATATGTGTGTGTGGCATCTCTATGTGTGGTTAGGTATCTTTCCAAGAGCATGCATCAAAAGAAATAATTCATATAGCCCATGGTCTTTGTCGTCAATGGGTGTTCGTCATCAAAATTGACGTGGAAGCTCAAGTAAAGCAACTCGAAGAAATACTATGCTTGATGTCTTCCACCCATTAGGAGATTATAGCCTTTTTGAAGATTTCTGTAAAGGGTCTCTCCCACAATGGTGTATGGGGGAGGGGGGCTACTTGCAAGTCTTCATCAAGTGAAGCATGTTCTAGCAAGCATGATCAAGAAATATGATCCAACTTGAGAGATTCAAGATTGTCATCATCTAGCTCAAGTGGAATGCTCAAGGAAAATGTATGATCTTGATAGGTTTTCTGTTTTACCGGTCTCGTGATTTGGGAGACCGGGTTATAGCATCGATAGTCGTACTATCAAGAGGGGCTCTCAAGTGAGTAACTTGATCGAATCGTTTTGGAGAGCTCAAACCTTTGCATACTTGCATATCATCTTTCTTGGTTCTTATTTTACCTTTATGTCCTTTGGTTTTGGTGCTTGTTGTGATCTTCATGACAAGCCAAGATTTATCGAAAACGGATTTCATAAATAAACTTGATGCTTTTTCGGCGGTGAAAATATCCGGTTCGTCTTTGAGAATGTTACCACACCTTCCATGTGTGGTAACATCTCGTTACTTTTTTTTGAATAGTCCCTGTTGTTATCTTCTAACCCAATTGGATTCACCTCATTCGGAGTTCTTTCGCGAGAGTCTTGCTGCGTTTTTGGTGGTGGAGGTTTTACCGGTTGGTCTTTATTGAGAGCTTAAACCTTTCCCCATTTGGTTTTAAATTCCATAGTTGGACAATGATGTTTCTATGCATATTGTTGTAGTGCTCGTTGTGGTGATTCCAACGAGCCCAAGAACATAAAAAATGGAGTTCGTATGCAAAAGTTGTGGCGTTTCTCGTATTGGTGTTTATGTAGTTTTTGGGTAGGCCGGAATCTCCGGCCTTAGGACCGGAATCTCCAGCCTCAGGACATCTCCAGGGCTTTCTCCAATGGTGTCACCCACTTTATAGGGTCAAGAGAGTGCCAGAGTCTTCGGCCTTTGCACCAGAGTCTCCTGTGTGACATTTCCTGCAACGACTCTTTTTCGCGGGGACCTATAAATGACCTATTCTTCCCCAAAGAGCAAAGGCTGCCCAAGCACAAAATTTCCCCTCTCTTCATCATTTTTGACCTTGGAAATCTTTCCCTTCTCTCAATTCCTCCCATGATTCGTGCATATCTTTAAGGCAAAAGAGAGAGGAGATATAGATCTACATTTCCACCAATCCACTTCATTCTTAGTGAGAGAAACCTAATAGATTGTGATCTTGTAGTTCCTTGTGTTTCTTCTCCTTGTTTTTACTCTCTTATTCCCCCATAAGCATTTGTTGATTTGTTGGAATTTGAGAGTGAAGGATTTGAGCACTAGTGCTCTTGCCTTTTGCATCAGTTGCATCGGTTCGCTCTCTTCACGAGGATTCGTGGAAGTGAAAATTTGTGTACTTGTTACTCTTGAGTCTTGGACCCTAGATGACTTTGTGGTGTTCTTGGGAGACTCTAATTAAGTTGTGGATGCGTGCCTCAAGATTGTGGTGACATCAAGAGCCTACAATTAAGTTGTGGATGCGTGCCTCGAGATTGAAGGTTGCCAATAGTGGAAGGTGAAATAGGCCTTTGTGGTGAGATTCTTCGGAGAATAGGGTGAGACCTTTGTGGCGTTGAGTAGGCCTCTCGTGGCAAACTCACACCCCTCCAACGAGACGTACTCCCCTAAAAAGGAGGAACTCGGGAATACATCATCGTCTCCGTGTGTCTCGGTTATTTTTATACCCGATCTTTTTACTTATGCATTTTACATTATGATAGCGTTCGAGCTTGAATATATATATGTTGCTATCACCTTGTTACTTGTCTTTCTTAGCATAAATTGTTGGAGCACTTAGTGGAGTCTAGATTATTTAGGTTTGTATGCTTGTTAATTTAAACACCTAGTTTATTTCCCCATTTAGCAAGGCTTAACCAAAAAAGTTTTAATCGCCTATTCACCCCCTCTAGGCGATATCGTTGTTCGTTCACCCTGTCATTATTTTTATCCCGCGCCCCACGCAGCAGGTTGAAATCCTCCCATAAGGATTGTGAAACGGCTGGCTTCCACCTTGGCTGAGATCTCTGCAAGAAAGTACTGACATAGAGCTTGGTCAGCCGAGCCATATATCCCAATAATGGTCATTAGCTTCTACGACACTCGATGGAGGCAGTTAACACTAAGAAAGAAACGGCCTTGATCAAAGGACTCGATCTCAAAGGCGTTATCGCTGAGCCAAACCCAGAATAACTTTTCTCCGGTCTCTATACTCTGCAGCTCTTGATCCGTAAACTCCGGCTTGATGGTTTCTTGTAGACAAACAATGTCCATGTCGTACTTGCGCAGGAATTTTTGAGTAGCTTCCGGCGACCTGCACGCCCGAAACCGCGGATATTCCAAAAGAGAATCCGCATCTAAATATCCGCACCTTGGGCCCGTGTTTGGCGGGTCACTAGGCGCCGCCCCTACTGTGCCGCAGATTTTTCCCATTTCCTTCGCGGAGTTGGGGCCAAACTCTGGCTACTCTGTCTCGCGGGAGATGTCGGCTATTCATCCGTCCCCATGCCTATGGTATTTTTAATACTGTTTTTTACTTCAATCATTTTCATTTGTATACTGCTAATGTTATTTTTTACTACTGTTGCTGCTATCAAACCACAACTGCCATCATATCGTTGTTTCTACTAATAAAGTATGTCAAGTAAATATCCTTACATGTGTGGTTGAATTAACAACTCAGCTACTAAGACTTATAGGTATACCCCCTTGTGTTGAACCAATAAATTTGTGTTATACTTCAATCGAAGTGTGTTGCGATACACTACACTTGTGGGTCATCATATATCACATTTGATAATAGTGTAAAATAGTTGGGTTACTTCGGTCCACAGATTTTTCTCTCAAGTTGAGGGGTATTCCACGTAACATCTGGGGTCTCTATTGATGCTTGATGCTATAATTTTGAGTATGATGCTGCACTTTTGTGCTGAAAGCAACTAATAATTTTACTATTTTTCTTATTAAAGTCAGTTATAATACATGGCTTTCATTAGTACCCATGACTTGCCTATGTTTAAACTGGACTTAGTATCTCAATATATGTGAGGAAATATACATTAGTTTAGAGGTAGTCTGGTGGAGGTGCTGTTGCGAGGCATACGGCCTCGGGTCTGTTTACTTTATACTTCTTCGACTCTTATATTAATGAAAAATCGGCTGTGTGCATCAATTTGATGCAGAGGCTGGGGCAGGTTCCCGTTTAAAAAAAAAGGAGGAAATATACATGAGTTGAGTTAAATAACAAATTGTTTTGCTTCGTATTTTAAAATCATATTAAAACTATGCTAATCTCTATTAAAAGGTAATATGTGTGCCTTTTATTCCCAATATTTAGCAGATTGTGGTAACGATCATATTATTTTAGTGTGATCCAAATTCAGTTATGTGAATAAAAAGCCGAATTTCTGACGAGTAGAGCGGAGTGTCACGGAGGGGGTGCGGATGGTGGTAGTCCCCGCGGTACGGTACGAGTTGTTACCGACTTGGATCCAAATTCTACCTTGTCTAGGATTTTACCCCTTTATATACCTCATGTAAGAAGCCGTTTGGGATAAGTCGCAAGCTGTAAATCCCCGGCGTTTGTAGCCGCTTCCGATATAGTGATGTCCTGCTGGCTGGCGACCGTGGTTTTTCGCTTCCTCATTGGAAGGGTTTTCCACGTTAAAAATCTCGTGTCCCCTTGTGTCGATCTCTTCGTTCATCACTTATTTTGTTGCTATCGTTTATAACAGATCGCTCCCATCCGTATATTTTGATATGATATCAATGGTACTGATGGTAGGATGAGAATAACTCCGTCAAGGATGCCATGAGAAATCTAAATATCCCGTCAAGGATGCCATGAGAAATCTAAATATCGAAATTAAGAAGATCGGGGGAAATATATAGGGGCGACAGAGTAGTGGGATGGAAGATTTTTCTTGACCAATGGATGGATGGAAAATTTTATGTATATGTCTCTTACGATATTAAAACTACATCTCAGTAGTTTTTTGTGTGAAGTTCCACCGATCTATTAATAACCATCAATAGTTATACAAATAATCGGACAAATGATTCCAGGCGCCCTCCGCCGGCGGTGAGCACACCATTTGGTCGGGGACTAGAAGGAAATGGCGCGCGTTGCCGCACCCACTACATTGTAGCAGAAAAGTGTCACCACAAATGAGTGTCGCCACATATAATTGTCTCGTTGAAAGATGTCCTCACAAAAAAGTGGACCATTCTTGTTGAAAACACATGGTAATTCCTACTGTGCTCACACGGAACAAACACTACACATGCACCATACTTAAGCCAGGTCCTAATATTTTTTTTTATTGTGATTATAATGTGGCATCATATTCTTTAGTACCTAGTTCTTACTCGGTCCACATTTATAGACCATTCTATCCCATCCTTATGTAAGGCCGATAACATATTTAACACTTCTTTATATAATTGCAAAGTATATTAATAAACTGAAGATGGACCTATTGGGGCTATGATTAAAAGGAAAAAACTTGATGTGCAAGCATAAAAGTATAATGTAGTCTAGGAGCTTAATTTACAAACTTGATGCGCAACTATCTCCTTTCAAAGCATTTTTCGAGATAAAAATTCTAGTAATTTGACCTACAATCCTCTACACTTAGCAGTAAACTAACATAATGCAATTTCCGTGAAGTTGAATCATCATTCAGAAATTTCAAGCTCCTGGGGTGATAGGTGATAGCTGGAAACGATGAAATTGGTAAATAAGAGGTAGAATGGTAGCTACTATTACCCGCACCAAATCCAGTTTAATTTGAACTTAGACAAACCATAGACAAAATCTAGGTTTGCAGCAGGAATAACTTCAATACTCATCGCAATTAAATTATTTTCCTTGCTCTGAAATTGCATTGTTACTTCCAAAAAAAGGTAGCACTCGCAAAATTCAAATACAAAACTGAAGTTGCACAACAAACAACAGAAACACTATGAAGACGTTGTTGGCACAATGAGCCCACAAATCCCTTGTTCACCGAACATGACCAGCGCAAAAGCATCCATGTGCTGACACAAGATTGCTAAAACTTAGTAGCTCAATTGGTTAACTAAATTGTTCTCTAGGAAAATTAAAGCATAATATGAAATTATCAACTTAATTACAATATGCTTTGCGCAATTTCTTCACTACTATCATGGCTAGTAAAATATTGAGTCACTGATATCCTATCGATAATCTCTTACGTAAAGCAGAGGGGTAGTATATACCCTAAAATTGAGAAAATGACATGATCTTGATATAATCTCTCAATTGATAGATATTAGAACAGGTGATGCATATCACTCTCCCGTGAGGATATAAAGAAATTAGCACCTACCATGGATATATGAGTAGCTTCAAACATAGATGGACCATTATGCTAATGTTATGTGGTCAGCAGATGAAATGTAGAATGCATACACATATAAAGCAATAGCATAAGAATGCACGTATATGCCTTTCAACTTGAGCAGCCCAAAAAATATAGATTTTTTGACAAATCTGGAAAAAAGAACTGTTGGGTAATATAGATACCTAAAAAATTGCTAGCATCTAGTTCACATTTACTCATCTTGAGATGTTATGAAAATATGTGTCTCGGAAGAGCTACCCGTGCTCAACGGGTCAATTCTTTCCCTAATTCCTAAGAAAAATATGAGGAACAAAAATAGAGGTTCCTTGAGTCGCTGAGAAACCATTTTTGACATAGAACTGCAATATTTTTCCATAAATAGAGAGCATAAGCCTATATGAGATTCCTAGTTTTCGGTTTTTGATCTAAATATGTGCAGTGCAGACAGATTAAAATCGGCAACCATGGAAGACACAAGGATTCAGCACCATCCTCCCTCTCCTCCTGAACCATTGAAAAACAAAAGACCTGATAACATCACCACATTCAAAGGTGCCAATCACGTTGAAAACACGGAGATTGATCCAAAGAAACAAGAGAATAATGGAATTTCAAAAGTAGTACACGGAACAGCAGCTAGACATATATAATATGAGCATGGGGAAATAAAAGATAATATTTGACAGAGAACAATATTTGACAAAGGTTAAATCCGATACCGCTAGACAACACCTGTTCATATAATCAAGGACAAAAAAATGTGCACCTTGCTGCATCTTAATGCCTAAACTCTACACTAAAATATATCTTGGCTGCAATTACCGGATCTGGTTTAAGTATACGCTATGAAGGTAATAGAGAACATATATTAAAGGGGGAAATTACCGCTGTCCTCAGCTGGATCCAAGATACATGAAAAAGGAGAACACTTACTTTTTTACCCGAACCTGAATAGCACCCCCTGAAGCAGCATGGACACCTTCCGATAACTGAAATTGCAGCCACAAGACGTCAACTGCAAACTGCTATGCTCGCTTTGCTGCAGCCGTGAGGCGCTAGGGCCGGCCGAGGTCGAGCTGGGCCGACGAGATGGCCGCAGCGGATGGCCGCCGGCGGAGCTCGATCCAGGTCTGTCCTCCCACAGCGGACGACCGGAGACAAGATTGCGGCAGCTCGGGAGGGGAGGGGACACTTGAGGCGGCGGCGTGTTGTGAGGTGCCGGCCGGGGCGCACCGGCGGCCGGATTGACTTGGCGTCGGAAGAGGAACCCTAGAGAGCGGGCTCCCACGAGCTCAGGAGAGGAAGGCGCTCGTTTGCTCTCCTCCCAGAGTCTTCATCGTGCGCGGCCACGCGGCCCGACAACCACTGGCGGAACCAGGATTTAGCATTAGAGGGGGCCAAACGTGGTAATAATCAATTAGGGGGGCCAAGCATGTAATTTTTCTTCTAATCTTGTCTAAATCAGACTCTTATAGGTAAAAAAAATCTTAAAGTGCATGGCTTAGGGGGGGCCAAGGCCCCTGCTGGTCCCCCCTGGTTCCGCCACTGCCGACAACTGACTAAAGCAGGCAGGAGGAGAAAATCAGGGGCCGACAAACGGGACCCAGCCGGAGGACGCATGAGAGACCGCGATTTCACGCTTCGTTAGGTATTGGAGAGATGACCTTTGTTCCGGCACTTGAATGTCAGCACCGCCTCGTCACCCCCAGCAAAGACACATAAATTAATCAAAACTGGAAATAGGAATCCTCCTGCCAGCAAGAGGCGGGATCCGCCACCACTCCAAGACCTGAAAGGCTGCCGGAGGCGGGACACAGACCGGCCGCAGGGATGGAAACTCCAATCGCCTGGGGGCCAGTTTTGTTTTCTCCTCCCAAGACTCTCGTACCAGTTCGGTCTTGATTTTTTGTACTCTAAGTAGTTTTTTTTATACATCCCGTACATTTTTATATGAGAAATAATCTCAATAAATTTTGGCCTCAAATTTCAGATCCAACTATTAAAGTATTTTAGATTATGTGGCTTAATGTGGTGTCTTTATTAGACCCATACAATATATAACAATTGGAAAAACATTTGTTTATTAGTCATTAGTGATTATTTATAGGCATAATTTGCATAAAAATATTGAGTATATGAAAGCTGGACGTGGATTATTTTCAGTAAAAATACACTCTGTCACTCTGACGTATATCTTTACCCTGGCATATTTGCGTATGCATGACGTGTAGATACCTTCCACATCGCTGGCAGCCCGACTGCTGTAGATGTGTATATCGATACACCTTCTTGCAGAAGTCAAATGCGGCGATGTTTGAATTTAAAGCTCTGTCGTTCTCATTTCGCTGTACAAGGCATTGCGTTCCGGATTTGTATACACAGAGCAACTTGTGCCGCTTGCATGACTTTAGTGCAGCGTCTGCATCTTACACTGCAGTATAAGTAATTGCCGACTTGCGGTGCCAACATCGATACAGCAACCTGTGGCAAAGGACATGGACAGCCTTTCTTATGGAAGCTTTGGCTTGAATAGTGATGGCACTTTGGTTACCATTAGGGTACCCTCTAAATTGGTTAGTTCAAAAAAATGAACTAATTTTGTGATGATATCATCATTTTAGAAAACTTAGTTCAATTTTTTGAACTAGAGAGGGTAAAGGGTACCCTAATGGTGACCCACTGCCATCATTAGGCTTGATCTCCTTAGCCACGGTTCTGTTCTCGCTGGTTCTGTGGCAGTCTCTAGGCGCCAAGGATACAGAAGCCAAGCTTCCGCCAGGTCCATGGAACCTTCCCGTCATCGATAGCCTCCACCACCTCGTCAGCACGAAGTTGGCGCACCGCGGCTTGCTCCGCCTCTCGCGGCGGTACGGCCCGCTGATGCTGCTCAGGCTCGGGGAAGTGCCCACCGTGATCGTGTCCACCCCCGAGGCTGCCATGGAGGTGCTCAAAACAAACGACCTGACCTTTGCGACCCGTCCGAGCGGCCCCACGCTGGACGTCGTCAGCAGCGGCGGCAAGGGACTCGTCTTCGCGCCCTACGGCGAGCACTGGCGGCAGATGCGCAAGGTATGCGTGGTTGAGCTGCTCAGCGTATCGAGTCCATCAACCAAGACGAGGTGGCGAACCTCGTCGAGTCCGTGGCTGCTGCGCCTTCCGTCGTCAACCTCGGCAAGGCGCTGGCCAATCTTACGAGCAACATCATCGCGAGGGCGGCGTTCGGCGGCACGTGCCCACAACAGGAGGCGTACCCAGTGGCGGACCTAGGATTTTGCCACTGGGTATGCGGCACCAAAAATTAATCGGCTACTTTGATAAAGAAAAAGTATTGGCCAATTCAATAAATATGTATAAATTTGCAAGGAATTGAAGCAGCAGCCTTCTTTGCTGCATGTCTCTCAAAAAGAGATGCAATGTCTCCTCTTCTCTTCATAGTTGGAAAAAAAAAGTGAATATAATATATGGCATGTGTTATAAAATGCTCATGTGCTATGTCATAACCAAAATTCATAAATTACCATGCAACGACTCAGCTTGGCCTCGTTGCCATGGGATACTAATGGTGGAAAATTTGTACAATCAGAGTACATATAACATAAATCGTACATCCAGACTATAGACAAAACTCACGGACCAAACGAACAAGAAGAATACATAAGAAAGTAGCCTATTGTTCTCAGGTCACTGAACTTTGCCTATGTTCAGAGTTCCAATCTGAATTCTCATTACTGGTCTACTGGACAGTACACGCCTACACGGACGTACTAGTGTACTACATGTCTCTAGCTGACAGATAAAGACTCAATCAGTCAAACACACCAAAGTAAGGAAAACTTGCAAAGAGTGTCGGACGTACAGGCCGGTGGCAGCAGGTCCGCAGTGCCACAGCGGCCAACGGCAGGGGCGCAACACGGACCGGCGGCGTGCGCGGACGCAGCGTCAAGTTCCGGAGGCGTGCGCGGACGAGCCGACCAGGGGCTAGGCGCTGGGACAACAGATTGATCGATAACTGGCATTGGTTGAAAAGAACTAACTTCTATCCGTATTGGAGCATCAATTCACTGACTTCTATGCGAGGCGAGGAATACTTTCTTCGGGGAGGAGAGGATTTCGAAATAAGAAACAGAACGATGAAACAAACAAAGAGACGAAAGAAATAACGAAACAAGTAGAAAAAGAAAACTGCCCATGGCTGCTTTCTTCCCATTCTTTCTTCTTTCCACTAATCTAATGGTTTCATTCTCCCATCGAGAGGTTATGATACTAGCAAGAGTCCTATTCTTCTCCTCTCGATCCTACCTTGGGTTATGTTTGACAGGGATGGTCAGTGAACTTCTATTGGTTTCAAAGGAGGATAGAGATCCATTGGGGAAGACTCGAAAGGATGGAGCATGAGGTTGGTTCAGCCACGCCTGCTTCGGTCCTCCCCCGGCCTCTCCTAAACGTACAAATACGAGGCAAGCCGAGGCAAACCGTAGCTAAACGAGCCCAGCTGAATGAGCCGCGGTCAAAACGAGCCGATCGGCTGGCTTGGATACAAGCCAGTCTAAAATAAGAAAACAAATTAGCAAAACCCAGGATTCGAACCTGGGTCTCCAGCTAGCCGCCCGCATAGCAAACCACTGGACTAGAGCCACTTATCTGTTTTGGTAGGCATATTGGGATTTTTATTTATACCTTTCAATCGAAATCAACCTAGGTTTTTTTCTTTTGTATTAGAATCATAATTGAACTCGGTTTCTGTGACATGCAGCACGCACGTTCTTTTGAACCGGCCGATCGACGTAGCGGCCGATCGACCCGACGTAGCCTTCCCGCCGGCCGATCGACATCCAGAGGCCGCCGCGCGATCCAGGCGCCAATTCCGCCGGCCGATCGACATCCAGAGGCCGCCGCGCGATCCAGGCGCCAATTCCGCCGGCCGATCTAGGCGGCAGTGTGGTGTCGCCGCAACTCGCCGCCCCCTCGTAGGCCGCGCCGTCTACTTCCTCTCACCCGATCGCCGTCTTCACGAGGGCGACGTCGTGACATCCCCTCGATCTCCGGTTGATCGGCGACCTCTTCACCATCAAACCGCTATGTCTGTACCTCTACACGAGGAGGAAGTCTACATCTAGGTCGAAGTTCTATTGCTTCACACGGTGAGTGCTTTTCTGAACTATGTTGTCACGAGTAATGTCACAGCACTAGTATGTCAGCATAGTTTAGCCAATGCCATATTTCTCTAGATGAAGTTGCGAACAAGAAAATCTTAAAGTTGTTTAATTATGTCTAATTCAATAGTTTGTAAAAAAAAATATTGTGTACATAAAATTGCAGGGATGGATGAATTCAGCTCTTATAGCAATGCACGTGATAGCAATGATGATATAAGTGAGAATGCCAACGACGTCTCTAATGGCAGCGCTGAATCTTGGTCGTACGAGGACGACCATATAAGTGTGGATGGGAATGATGACGTGGTCGATTCTTGGCCATCATACGCAACTGATCCTCCAGAGGAGAACCAACTAGTTGGTACTAACCAAGATAATGAAGAAGCAAGTGCCTTATTCTTCCTACTCAATTTTTCCACCGGAGGACGACCATGTTGTCGGTGATGAAGCTGATAATAATAACGTGAGTCGTGTGTATTTCGATTTTTCTCTATTGCAAGTGACAACATTGAAACTTACAGTCCTTTTGTTTTTAAATTATGTAGGTAAATTTGTTGTATGTAAATGAAATTGAGTACACCGATTCAGAGGGAGAGACGGACGAATCGTGCGCTGATAACATGAGTCAGGTATGGTGATAATTTTGTAAGATCCTCAATTTTGTCGCAATTGTGCTACAAAAAGTTATACACTCAAGTTATAATTGTCTGTGTAGGTGGTTGGTTATGATGACCACGATCACGAACTGGTCGTAGACATAGAGACTGTTGAAGATCAGCAAAAATCACTGGATAACTACTGGAAGATAATGTCCACGACATTTAACTCCGACGGGGAGTGGTACGATTTCTATAACAACTATGCGAAACAGCGTGGCTTCAGCATCAGAAAGGAGGGCTTAAGAGAAGAAAAGGTGGTGCAAAAGAAATACGGTTGAGAAAGTTTGTGTGCTCAAGGGAAGGGAAACGCCAGAAAGAGAGGTTGACCATGGAAGGTCGCACACGGAGGCTAAGACCAGAGAGTCGGTGCAACTGCAAGGCGGAGCTCACAGTGAAGTTTATTTCCCGTAAGGTTTGGTATGTTGCAAAGTTTATGGACGATCACAACCATGTCCTAGCTCGATTTGATGAAGTCCCATTTCTCTGGTCACATAGAAAGATCAAAGATTTTCAGAAGGCAGAGATAATAGCACTGGGAGCGGCTGGGATTAGAAAACATATGATCATGCAAAACTTTATCAGCAGATATGGAGGTTATGACATGGTAGGATTTACCAGGAGGGATATATATAACATGTGCTGTATGGAGAAGAAGAAGCTCCTACAGAACGAAGATGCTGCCACAGCCGTTGGCATCATGGAAGGAAGAAAGGAGAGGGATCCCGAGTTCTTCTTTGAGTATAGGACGGATAAAGAAGGACGTCTGACGAGCATGTTCTGGTGTGATTCTCAATCACGTCTAGACTACCAAGATTTTGATGTAGTGATTTTTGACAGCACGTACAAGATGAATCGCTATGCAATGCCATTCATTCCATTTGTCGGAATAAATAATCACCGTAAGACAACGGTTTTTGCGTGTGCCGTTGTATCAGATGAGAAAAGAAACATTTGAGTGGCTGCTGGAGACATTCTTGAGAGCAATGTGTCAGAACAAACCGAAGTCGATAATCACTGATGGAGACGCTGCGATGATGAAGGCTATCCGGAAGGTTTTGCCAGACGTGAGGCACCGGTTATGTTCATGGCACATTGAAAAGAATATGCAGAAACACTTGAATTATAACTCTTTGAAAGAGTTCAGGTCACTTATATACAACACGTCATCACATGCAGTATGGGAGACGGGATGGAAAGCGTATGTTCGAAAATGGCAAACACCCCGAACAAAGTCGTGGCTGCGAAGGATGTATAAGATGAAGCGGTATTGGGCCGCCTCTTATCTTTCGGATGGATTTTTCCTTGGCATGAAAAGCAACCAGAGAAGTGAAAGTCTGAATTCATGTCTTCATACTCACCTAAACTTCGGTCTGACACTGGTCGATTTGGTTTTGCACTTTGAGAACTGTACTATTCGTCTCCGCGAAACGGAGGCACATGACAACTCTATTACTAGACATTCTACACCAGTGCCAATTACCGATTCAAAGGATGTTGAGAAGGCATGTGCAGATGTATTCACTCATGAGAATTTTTATATTTTGCAAGGAGAACTGAAAAAGATCGGCAGCCTAGAAATTGGTGAGGAAATAGTGGGGAATAATGGATATAGAAAGTTTCTGGTGTCATGGAAAGATAACAGCAACCTACACCGCACATTTATTGTGGAGTATACACCCGCTGATTTGGTTGAATCTATAAAGTGCAATTGCAGGAGAATGCTTCGGAAGGGGATCCCATGTAGGCATATCCTGCGTGTATTGAAGCACTTGAAATTAAGTAAGATGCCTAGCTGTTGTGTTCTTAAACGGTTATCAAAGGAAGCAAGAGGTGGCTTGCCATCAAAGCGCGTGAGTGATCTGTTCAGCTGGGGTTGGGCAAGCGTAGAGGAACGCGTAGCATATGGTGAAATTAGCCAATTACAGGCAGAAGCAGCCTCCGTAGCTGTCAAGAACCCATTCCTGATGAAAAAGTTGAGAGATGCTTTAGAGGATATAATATCATATCAGCATGTACCCAAGGTTAACGAGGATGGGACCAGCAATGCTAGCAAAGAGAATTCAGAGACTTTCAAAGTACGTTCAGTTCCGGTTGGTGATCCTCAAAAAGTTTCCACAAAGGGCGGGCGTAAAGGGCATGCAAGGTGACGAGAATGGCGATCATCCGACGACGAAAAATGGAAGACCGTTGGGGTTTGATGAGGCGCCTCCCAAACGGTTGTGCGGACTTTGCAGATTATCAGGACATAACATGTCCACATGCGCTCTTAATCCAAAGTAAGAGAATATTTTTTTTCGAGTTATTATTACGGCTGATTGATTACATTTTCTTATTGCTTATATCTCTTGAATGCAGGAACCAAGCATGAAGTACAAGTTGGTAGTGGTTTTTTAGCTGCTTTCATGTTTCAGAGTTTTAGTTTCGGATTTTTAGTTGCTTTCATGTGACATACTGCCCTAGGGACTGTAATAATGTACTTCTGTTAAGTGAGATCAGAAATATGGACGTTGCAGGCTTTTCTGCGCTGGATCGGTTGGTAGCCAGCAATATAACCGGAAACCCCTTCGGTACTGCCGGAACACATCCAGGGAATCCGGCTGCTGTCCTGGCATGAGTATCGGTTGACCGTAACAGGCCGGTCTTTAGACCAGAAACCGCTTGTGTGAACTTAACTTTTTTCATTTTTTTTCTTTTCTACTCATGTTTTCTACATGTTAGAAACCTTGTACTAAAATTTGGGGTGATTTAGAGTTGGTCGAAAAAACTCAAAATTTTAGGGAGAGGCCGTCTGGTCTCACTTAAACCGATTTTTGTAATAAGGTGGTTTTTTCGATCTCCTCCAAATCATTTCAAAATTGGCACACATCATGTCATGAATGAACACATATAGAATTTCAAGGTTTCACACTTTTTTTGTATTTTTAAATATTTATAATGCCTTGGTGAAACTGGGTTAAAATCTCGAACTTACCTTAAAAGGACATTGTGAACTTAACTTTTTTCATTTTTTTCTTTTCTACTCATGTTTTCTACATGTTAGAAACCTTGTACTAAAATTTGGGGTGATTTAGAGTTGGTCGAAAAAACTCAAAATTTTTGGGAGAGGCCGTCTGGTCTCACTTAAACCGATTTTTGTAATAAGGTGGTTTTTTCGATCTCCTCCAAATCATTTCAAAATTGGCACACATCATGTCATGAATGAACACATATATAATTTCAAGGTTTCACACTTTTTTTGTATTTTTAAATATTTATAATGCCTTGGTGAAACTGGGTTAAAATCTCGGAACTTACCTTAAAAGGACATTGTGAACTTAACTTTTTTCATTTTTTTCTTTTCTACTCATGTTTTCTACATGTTAGAAACCTTGTACTAAAATTTGGGGTGATTTAGAGTTGGTCGAAAAAACTCAAAATTTTAGGGAGAGGCCGTCTGGTCTCACTTAAACCGATTTTTGTAATAAGGTGGTTTTTTCGATCTCCTCGAAATCATTTCAAAATTGGCACGCATCATGTCATGAATGAACACATATAAAATTTCAAGGTTTCAAACTTTTTTGCATTTTTTTTACTATTCATCTTGAGGTGGTATGTTATTGCTGTCTCGGCTAACAAACCGGTTTACCGGATCCAGACCGGATACCTGAGTTGGCGAGAGCGTATGGGCCGGCCCATCTAGATGTACTGGTTCGACCGAACGGCCGTGTGCTCTGTTTGCTTGGACTGTGGAACCCTAGCCCAACTTAAGGTGGGCTTTTTTTTTGCTTTTCTTATTTTTCGGCCGACAGACTACTCTCGTCACGTCTACTCTAATCACGTGGGCGCCGCCGCCGCCATCGTCCGCAGCCTCTGCCGCGGCCATCGTCCACAACCTTCGCCGCCTCCATCGTACAAAGCCTCCTCCGCTGCCGGCAACTGCCGCAAAATCGCGACACCGACAAAGGCGAGGTAATCCGCCATGCACGGCAAGCACACCATGCAACAAAAAATCCGCCATGCACGGCATCGACAGCATGTATCGAAAAATCCGTCATGCACTTTGTACTGTATTTTTTTCGATAATAGTGTAACTAACTTTGTATGCAAAATATAATTTTATACACAGAATGGGTAAACCTCTCCCAAAGTTAAAACCAAAGTCCAGGAAACGCAAAGATACAAAAAGCAATAAAGTGAAACAGCAAATTATGAATCATATGTTGTTTAGCATCGAAGAAATTCAAAAGGAGATATTGATGTGTTCAAAAACATGTGCTGAGGTAACAAGCACAATACCCTAACCTTTATCTAAATATTATTTCTCACTCGGCACGAGTAACATATATTTATTTGCAGGTAGTTATGGAAAGTCTAAGCAAGAAAGGTGTCCTCTATAAATCTTGTAAAGAACAGAGTGCTGAAATCGATCCAGCTGAAGAGAGTAAAGAGAAGAAACGTCATGTGCAAGGGGATGCGTTGCCAGTACAGCACATACAAGCGGCAGTACGGTATGTGCGTCGATTGACAACATCAAAAGAATTTCAGAAGCTCAAATTTTCACAAATTCTGATGGAGATTTTGCGACTGTGGAAGATCTTAACGACATATTAGCCCATAAATGTCTAACTTGCCATGTAAGCCTAAATACGTACTACCTTAAGAATGATATGTTGTACTGCTTTTATGGACCTACTTATTTCGATAGGTCATCGACGCCTACGAGACAGTTTTGTCAACCCGAGTCGGAAATGATCGGCACCTCGTTAAGGCATGGAAAACAGCCATGATACTTTCTATGGCAACGAACCACTGCGAAACATTGGTACTGGGAAGCCTTTGAGAGAGTTTCAATGGAATATTTTAAGCGTCCTAAGGTAAGCACGATTGCTACAACGAACAATAATACTTGATTTATAAGTTGCTAACATTGTAATGGTTACATAGGCATATTTTCCTATAAATATAAACAACCACTGGATTACCGTGGTACTACACATATTGAAGAAGGAGTTCCAGGTTCTAGATTCGTTAATTCCTACTAACGCTTCAAAGAATATCGTCGAAACACTGGTAAAAAACATACAACATTGTTTGTTATATTATTGCCCTATCATTTTTGTATACTTATTAACTATACGCACTGAGTGAAACTGTTTGTCCTTTTCAGAGATCCGAGCTATCAAAAGATATCAATGAAGGCAACAAAACTGCAGTTATTAAATACCCGGATGTGTCCAGATGGCCCATAACTTATATTCACATGCCAAAGCAAAACGATAAGTGAGAATATTATGTACATAATCACTTTGGTATATGTGCACAATTACTTGCTCTATAACATACAACTTTTGTAATAACAGCAACTCCTGCGGACTATTTGTTATGAGGGTCATGGAAAACTGGGACGGAGAACAAATGGCGCATGAAATCTCTCAGGTGCTTTTTACATTACTATGTGACATATTATGCTTGCTCAAACAAAATGGTGTTTTCTCATGTGCTCTATTATTTATTGCAGGGAGAAATTAACCGTTCCAGGGAACATATACTTGCCGAAATCATTTTGTCATCCGTGAACACCATGGAGAATGTAAAGAGCGAAGTTCTACTTTTGTGTAAAGAGCCAAACAATGTAAATTTAGTCTAAGAATTTTTGCGGCCGTGCTACTTCTGTGTGATCTATAAATTATGTATCGAATACAATAATAAGAGTTGAACACATATATTAATACGACGTCCGGCACATATTCCGTCTTCTGAAATATAAAAAATAGTGACAATATAGACAGTAGAAATCATCATCGTCGACCTCCTTAATGAGGTGCCTTAACAAGGCCTTATGGTTCGCCCTAATCCGAGCTGTAGCCCCATGTCTCTTCTCCTGTCTAGCATGATCTATAAGGCTTTCCCAGCGCCCGTCTTCCGGCTCTTCGTCAAATGGACATCTGATAGTCCAAAGTTCAAACAAAAGGATGGTTCCATTATCCAGCTCCTCTACAACCTTGTTGGCAAGGTCCTCTTCCTCCTTCTGTAAGACCGCGCCGGTGACGCCGTTTGCATCGCCATCAGCATCATTACTATTCAGGTACTTTAACAAGGCCTTATGGTTTGCCCTTATCTGAGCTGTATTCCCATATTCCGTCATGTTTCTAGCATGATCTTGTAGGCTTTGAACTGTACCGTATTGAATGTCTTCATGGAACGGACATCTGAAAGTCCAACAGCCCAGAACATCGATGGTTTTTTCCTGCAGATTCTTAAATACCTTTTCGCCAAAATCAACCTGATTTACGGTGTTCACCATCTCGTCAGACTCGTCCTACATTTGTGAAAGAAAAAAAATCAGTAACAATATAGGTGGCCTAATCTACAGATTACATGAAATTATTTTTACAAAGGCTCACCTTATGATCAACATATGGGGAACTCCTCATGATCAAGGACACTGTCTCTGTCTCTGGCTCTGGTTCTGGCTCTGGCTCTGGTTTTGGCTCTGGTTCTGGCTCTGGCTCTGTTTTGGCTCTGGTTCTGGCTCTGGCTCTGGTTCTGGCTCTGGCTCAGGCTCTGGTTTTGGCTCTGGCTCTGGTTTTGGCTCTGGTTCTGGCTCCTTAACGATAGGTCCTTCTTCTTCGTCGATCGTCAATGACAACTGCTGGTGTTGCCGAGCCGGTTAGGAAAAAATAAAATTTAGAAATAAACGACATATAGTTTTACGAGCTCACCTCATTATTTGTGGTTACAAGAACATGATTATGATCAAGCCGGACTTTCTGAATAGTCCATATACCTTCTCGACTGATGGTGAATTGCACACGAGCTGGGCAATTCACTCTTTTAGTCCTTTTCAAACAGTCATTACTGCACTCCAAGTACCTAGAACATAAAGTTCCATCCAACCTATGTTTCTTGTGGATTTTCCTTATACTGAACCCGTTGGTCGTAGCGTATGAATTATAAAACTCATATGCCTTATCTTCAGTCTCAAAACTCATTCCAATTGTTGGAACATTCTGTTGAGATGACATATTACAAATAATGATGAGAATGTATAGTTGTGATACAAATACAGTATATGACACTGGTAAAATTTACCTGATCACCATCAAGACCTTCCATGTTTATGAGATCGGCTGGTTGACGATGGCGGCTGGTTGACGGCCGCACAGAGGTGGTTGACGGCCGCACATACGATGGTTGACGGCGTCTGGTTGACGGAGGCAGCCCAGAGGATGGTTGACGGCGGCTGGTTGACGAGGTAGGCAACTCCTGGTCGACGAAGGCGGCGGCAACTGCCTTCGAAGATTGCGGCCACGTCGTTGCATCTGGACGTGTAGGGTATAATAAAGGCCGCGCATTATGGACCGGCCGAAAAAATACAAAAAAACATATTAATTAACTAGCCCGGTCTGCGTTTAAATGGGCCGGACCCAAGGAAGAGGCGTGCGATCGTAACCCTAGAGGCGACTGCGGCGGCGACGGGGATGGAGAAGCGTGGTAGGAGCGGGCGTGTGGAGGTTATCAAGAAGAGGGGAGCGGGTAGTTGGCGAGGTGAAGGCGCGCTCTCTTCGGGCGGACACGGCGACTGCGGCGTCGACGGCGACGTCGAGGCGCACACGGCGACTGCGACAGGGATGGAGCGTGGTAGCAGCCGTGGTGTGGAGGCAATGAGGAAGAGGGGAGCGGGGAGCTGGCTGGGTCGACCTCAACTCGCCACGGATACGGGCTCAACTCGCCACGGATACGGGTTGGGCGACATGGCCGCCGGCGAACACTGGGCCACGGTGACATCCGAAGTGTACTGGCAGCCTCCACGTACTGCTCCAGTAAGACATTCTACTTTCCAATTGCTTTCTGTTCCTCCGATCATCTTCTGCTCGAAATAGTCTGAATGTGTTTCTCTGTTTTGTTTTTGTGTTTGGAATTGCAGACTGTATGTGATCAGAGTGCAGGAATCTACGATGATTTAGTGGATGGTGGGACTGTGGTGAAGAAGAAGAGTGTTAGTAGAAGGTGTGATGCAGATGATGGGGCGTGGAAACAAATTGAAGCCCTCGAAGCCACTGTAGGGAAGCTGAAGAAAGAGAGAAAGATGAGGACAGAGATGCACATTGCAGAAATTAGAGCAAGGGATAGAAGAGAAGCAATGTTGATTTGGATATTTTCTGTAGGATGTCTTGTGTATGCTCTGTCTGCATTGTTTATCAGAGGTTTCGTGTGAAATTGAGTGTGCTTGTGTACTGGTATCTTAAAATATGTACTGAAAATCTTGTATTGTGATTTCACAGCAATATACCTTCCCATGCAAATGTAATTTAATTAGCATGCGGTTCCCATGCCACATAAACATCAGATGTATTATTGACATCAAATCAACACCACCACATAAACATCAGATAAATATGAAGGTGAAAATAACTTGAATAACTTTCAGTTTTCATCAAAGATCTCATGCCACATAATGCTCACATCACACATGTACTGAATAATCAATTTCAGACTTTTGATTTAAATAGTACGTGTTTGCAACCAAAATATACTAAATCACATCAAAATACATTCACGGGCCAAAATTGCGATGATGCATGAACTAAGGTGTATTCTTAATCATCCCAACGATAAATCTCTTCGTCTTCTCGCAGGTGTTCGCAACCGAAAGAAGTGTTTCTGAGACCATATGTCCTCTTGAATCGTTAATTTCTTGCTGCCAAACAAATATAAAGGTATTACTATTTAAATCTTCATGGCATTTATTAATGCAAAGTACACATATAGAAACTAGCTCAACTTGAGAAACTTCATCTGTGAAACGTTCTCCATTCCAGCGCTCCATACACCTCAGCACGAATAATCCACATGACGTACTGGTACAAGAGGATCAAGTGAAACGACATTCGAATCATCAACAAAAAGTGTAATAATTATAAAGCAACATATTAATAACAAGAATACTTACCCATCTCCTTGTCTAGGCGTTTTATACTCTTTTATGGGCCATTTAGAAACATCTGGATAGTTTGTATTGTTTGTGGAATTTACCGAAGTAATATCTCTTGCGATTTCCGATATCTGGAATGCACCAATTTATGTATCAAGTTTGGAAATAAAAAAATATTTCACACACATAGTTATCAGAGAAGAACCAATGTGAGAGAAGACTATACAAGTTTTTTCACGAAAGTCCTTGTCGTCGATAGGTCGTACAAAGAATCTAGAACCTGAAACTGTTTGCTCGTATATGCATCACGACAGTAATCCAGTGATTGCCACATACATGGAGAGGGAAGTGCATCTAAATGACAAATAATTTTGAAAAGTTATAATATAATACTTATGTAAGAAACATTAGAATAAGAACAGTAATTACCATATCAGTTCTGAAATATTCCTCAACTCTCTTCACGGCTTGAGGAGACTTCTTTAATCTCGTGTTTCGCCTCTGACATAGGTAAAGGGTTCCGGTAGCGCTAGCCAGAACACGATGATCACCAATGCGGGTACGCAATGAGCCACGTAAGCATTCATGACCTGTAATCAATATATATGTGTGAGTAACAGCATGCATGTATTCTAATGTACTACAACTACAAACAAAAAAGAGGGACTAGTAGATTTACGGGAGTATTTAGCCATTCTTTGTCAATGATACGTTTAATGTCCTTCGCATGCAACGTCTCATTGTCAACACTCTTGAAAATAGTTTTATTAACATATTCGGGCTTATCTGATAGTGTTTTAATGAAAGCAACTGCCGCATCTACGTGTAACTCCCCCATGGCTTCTATATCATTGAGCACATCTTTTTCATCGAAGAGTTCTGCAGAGTGAACACATCAAGCTCGTAGCAGTCAATTAATTAAATGTGATAGATGGAACAATGTAATGCCTGAATAAAATATGTTTCCAACTCACTCTTCCTTGTACTCGAGTCGTTCATTCGACGTAGCTTGCTCTTAGGGCCAACCAAAGGGGATCTGTATCTAGCCGGCATCCGTCGCTTCCGCTTCCCTCTTCCTTTTTCCTCCGGCTTTTCTTTTTCTTTCTCAATAGCTTTGCGGCAAATAGTACGCAAGCTATCAAAACTATCATCTGAACTCTCATCTCCACTTCAGCATTCTTTACTGGGGTCACAATTGGTAGATCAACCATATCTATAGATGGAGATTTTGATCTTAATGGACCATCATCGTTAATTAAGATGGTGTGTATTGGGGTACTACCTGGCTGCATCTTTTTTTCAGGTGGGAGACATTGATCATTGCGGGAAGGTGTGTTACTGACTGCGATGTTATCGCTGTAACTCCCTTCCGAACAATTATTACGTCGATCGATTTTGTCGTCACTAATGCTTATGTCCCAAGCATACTTGAGAGGATGCTTCCTAGCAGGCTCGGAAAATACATCTTCCTGATTCATTTCAGAAATCTTTTCATTTTTGGTCTTGTAAATGAGACCTTTTTATTCAGCGTTTCGATAACTTTCTGCAAGGTAAATATAGTGGAATCATGTCATGTGCATAAAAGAGTGTGACTAATATAATATTGACTTCCGCGTCACCCACCTGTGCACACATGTCCGGAATGCGGCGGACCTCGGCTCTCAAGTTATTAAGTGTCGCCATAATAAGTTCCAATGTTACCTCATTGCTCGGGGAAGCATTTGACCTTGGCGTAGATTTAGCCTCAGCCTTTTTCGCATCGCCAACGCTAGATTCCATGCTTTTCGTTTTTTCTGGAGATGATTTCGTCTCCCTCATTCTTGCTGCACCGGAATACGGTCTATAACCTGAAACATAAATAAGATTAAATTTTAATGTTGTAAACAAGTTAATATTTTTGGTAAAAGAAAGTATCGTCAAAAAGTTACCTTTCCCTTGCCACGACCCTTTGAATTGTCATGCAAATCTCTTTGCAAGGCCGCTGCCTCGGTCCAATTTTTCATAAGCGGCATATTATCCAACATATGAGATGGACCATCGAATGGAAGCACCTTCACCCAGTACAAGTACTGCATAAATGACAAAAACAAAGTTATTACAGAATTTGGAGCAACGACAAATTAAATTGAAATATAATTGCGAAGTACCTGTATAAAAACCAAGTTTCCTTTTGGCCACTTCGAATGAATTTTCTTTTCCTTTTTCAACTTTATAATGCTTTTCATTAAGACCCCCAGTACGAAAGCATTCCAGTTGAATGTGGGTATCCGATCAACATTTTCCACTAAACAATAAAAAGACTTTGGGACATACTTTCTTGAATGTGGAGCAAGCAGGGTACCAAGAAGGATTAAGACCGACTTCTGGATAAATTCATTGTCATCGGGCTTATGTTTCGCATTGTTACTTGCAATCAAATCATCGATCTCTATTTCCCCGGACCTCACATTCAGGAAGTGAGGTGGTATGCGTGTCTGTGCTTCTAAGCCGTTCTTGTTTATGAAACTGAATATATCATCTCCGAAGTCAACTAGCCCAAGTATAGCATCGATTTCTTCGGTACCTGCTGTCAATTCATCAAAAGTATCCGGCAAGACAAACTTTCCACTTTCAACATGATAGCTATCCATCATAAAATGCAATAAACCCTGCCTCATGCCGATACGAGGAATATCGAGCATGCTATGTAGCTTCGTAAAGAAAAACACGGACTTCTGTTGGGATGTTAAAGTGTCAACATAATCACACCACTTTTCAACATTGCAACTGATCTCTCCAGTAGTACTTTTGCTGAAAAAAAAATTAATGAATGAAAACACCCATGTGCCTACAATCGTAATTAACCTAGCCTAAACCCTAAGGCGTTCACCTTCATCATAGATGAAGATACCAACTTGGACGTGCATAAGAGGGAAAATGGTGTACCTAAACATGATGTAGGTCCGGCTTGGGGGTCGACGTCGTTGTGCGCGGCTGTCAGTCGCGATCGCGCGTCTGTGCAACGACCGACGTGAACCGCATCCAGACGTGCGCGTGCGCCAAGGTCGACGTCAATGGCACGGCAGTGGCGGCGGCCGATATTGGCGGCGTTTAGATCGGCTGGTGAAGGATGCTGAAATTACGGCTGTTTAGATCGGCTGTCAGTCGCGATCTGGGTAACCGTGAGCAGATACGGCCGAAATTGCCTCCTTTATTTTTTCGGTCCGCTAGTTGGGCCGGCCCGACCTAGCCCTTTTCGGTCCGCGAGGCTGGATACAATGCTAACCGGCTGGAAACCGGAACCTAGGCCGGAAACCCCCTCGGTAGTACCGGAACACGGCCAGGTTCTGTCGGTTCCTAGACCGGCTGCTCAATCGGCTAACCGGGATGGAATCCAGAACCTAGGCCTGAATCCGCCTCGGTAGTACCGGAACACGACCAGGTTCTGTCGGTTCCTAGACCGGCTGCTCAATGGGCTAACCGGGCGGAAACCAGCACCTAGGCCGGAAACCCCCTCGGTAGTACCGGAACACGACCAGGTTCTGTCGGTTTCTAGACCGGCTGCTCAATCGGCAAACCAGATGGAAACCAGTACCTAGGCCGGAAACCCCCTCGGTAGTACCGGAACTCAACCGGGCAATTCCGGTCTCAGAGTATGCTAACTGGTTAGTCTACTAAATGTTTCTCAGGATGTGTTTCCGAGGGATAACAGCTGCAGCTATATCTTTAGGATACAGGACAAGATATGAAAATATGCAAGTAACAATATGGATTAACATAAGGATGTAAGCTAGATAATTTCACATCCGAGATAAACATAGCTTGTCCAACACACAACTTAAAAGATGAAATCCGAATATACCAGGTAGCACAACATAAACCGATACATGCAAGCACAGAAATACAAATATAAGTTCAAGATGGCTTGCGAGCGCGAGAAAACCCTAGGAACCCGCACAACCTAAATAGAAAGCTCAACACTTTCTCCCCCTTTGGTATCGAAACGCCAAAAAGAGCGAAAGGTCAAGCGTTGCTAACGAAAGCCCAGTTTAAACCCTGCCTCCATCTTCACCATCATGAGCTTCTTCACCATCTCTAGCTGCTGGCCTGTCCGTTCCCTCATAGCTTGTGGAACCACCATCGAAGAACCCAACAAAGTCGGAGTCACGAATAGGAGGCATCTCAAAATCAACAAATGGAGTGGGAGCAAGTTCAGGTCCATCAGAAGCATCTATGCCACGGTCACGAAGATCCTTGTTCAGCCGACGACGAGTATCCTTGGACAGCTCATAGTTGTTGTGACTAATGACATAATTCTTCTTGCAAACACCAAACAATTCAGAGAAGAACTTGGCAGCTCCAGATGTCCTCTTGGGAACTGGCCCATGGGTACAACCAGATGACCCAGCACGAGATGTAACACGCCTATCCTGACCAGACTTGACCCGAGTTTCGGAAGGCATCATCTCAGGAAGATCAGGACGTTCATAGCGAAGAGGCAGACTAAGTCCCTTGCTGTTTCACCCTTTTCCCTTGTAGAAGATGAGAAGGTAGAACCTTATCGAGGAATGTCTGCACAATAGCTGAGTAACTCGGAGTCATGCGAGACATAATATTCCTTTTCATCTCTTGGAAAATGAAGTCACACACATCGATCTTGGTCTGTTCACTAGGCTGAGAGTAGTAAAGAAGATTGATAAGATAGCGCCGAACACTCACTTGATCCCCTGACTTGCTGTAGATGTTCTCACGATAGATCCTGGCAAGAGTGTGATAGAAATGATACATATGCGTGATCGAAGGTAGCTTGATCTCGGCATCAGGGTACAGAGTGAAGCTGATGTCCTTCACATTCATTGGTTTTTCAGAGTGAATACGAAAACCTCCAGCTTTCTCCCCTACATACCCCAAGTGTTCACAGAATGTACCATAGTTTGATTCAAACTTCTCTTCTCCCGACATCCAAGTAATGGAACGCTGAGTGTCGTCATGGAAATGAATAGTGCAAAAAAACTGACGAATCATTTCTGGAATATAATTCTCACGAAGACGCACGATATCATATAGATTCATCTTCTTCAGAGCTGCTTCCACATGAGAGAAATCTGTCAAAAGGTGCTGATTGAACCAGTCCATGTTGATGTACTGAGTCTTGACAAATGGCTCTTGTAGCTGACAGTAAACATCATTCCAAATCTTCTCCTGAGTGACGGTCCAGAACTGGGGGTTCTCAGTGTTGGTTCTCTCAGCAAACCGATACGGCGAGAGCTCTCGAATAGCACGGTACTTGCTAATCTCCACCGTGAGCAGATCATCATCAGGGAGCTTCTCCAACTCGAAGTCATCATCTTCATCGTCAGATGTGAGTATGCAGAAGCTACCTCATCCTTTTCAGAAGGCTCATCATCCTCTTCAGAATAGTCAGTTCGAGGTTTAGAGCGGCGAGAGCCAGATGGAGATTTCTTGTCATGTGCAGGTGGCTTGCCACGACCAGCTGCTTCCTTCTTATAGACACCACTGCTCACTCTCCTGCTCATAGTGTATTTCCCCGTCTTGTCTATAAAACTCCTCTTGGGATCATCTGTCCGAGCACGCTTGAAGCGGACGGATCCGGAGTCTTCACCTGTGAAAAAGAGTAATGTAACAAATGATAAGTACACATGACATTAGGACGAAGAGCCAAGGAGTATTGTTGTTAGAAAAGTGAGATAAACACGCATACATATGTGCCTAACAAACCAAATTTATGATAACAAGGTAACTACATGTGGGCCTCTCACTAATAGTACTGACATGAAGTATTAATCCTTCAACTGTTAGAAACTAAAGTCAAATGATAATTCCATATGATGCAACAGAAAGCTGTAATATAACAGAATATTTCCACATCTAACCTGACGCAATGGATTCAGGAAGAAAATAAATTGCAGCAAAACATTGACTATGATTCAATCATTTAATATTGCAGAATATTTCCACTACTAGTAAGCTCTACTGAAAATCAGTGCAACTTGCTATTCAACAAATAGTGTTTTAAATGGCTATGAATCGAATCATGTTTAGTTTCTTATAATTAATTGTATACCATTATGTATGTAGATTCAAGTAGTGTATTTATTCCAATATCAAAATACAACGTTTAGAAACAATTTACATAAGGAATCAAAAACATTTTTGCTTCGTCCAATACAAAAATCAACGAAAAGATTTGGAACTTTGTCTCCAATAATATGAAATCGTTAAAAAATACTTCTTCAAATCAGTTTGTTAAGTCCTAAGAAACAAATCTACCAATCAAGATGTCAGATTGAAAATGCACAATATTAATGAATTAAAAATATCTGAACTTTGGAATCCTATTAATAATTAGAATAATCATTAAATGTGTTATGTCTAATAAAAATCAACTAGTTTACAAAACTACTAATAGAGTTGTAGACTGTAAATCCAATCTTGCTGTAGTAATAAAAATCCGGCTTTCTAGCTATGTTTAAATATTATAATACAAGCACATTACACCACCCTGATACATTGTAGAGATGTTCCTCACTGGATTTATTTAACCGAGGTATGCAAGATTTATTTTTGCAACGGGTGGCCGGTCTAAAGGGAACGGCGGAGGGCAGAGGAAAAACTTCTAAAGGGGGAACATCTAAAGGTGAAGGATTTGTAGGGGAGAGAGAGAGGGAACCAGAGAAATTACCCGAGGAGGTCATGTTCTTGGCCTAACTTGAGGAGGAACACTTGTACGGAGGGGATTCGGCGGGTTGACGTCCAAATCCCTCCAAAAGTCTTGACGAGAGGCGAAATCTCTTGGTGAACAGCCTTCAAACCTTCAGATCTGTAACCGATGGGCCAAATCAGGAGCAACTACCGGTGGAATTTCAACAAATGAACGAGGAATAGGGTGGCGGCAACAATGGAGGTGCGGTGGTTGCAGAAAAGAACACTCGCGTGATCTACCGAACTGTGCGAAAATAAGGAAGTCGTGGCCCCTCTGGGTTTCTTTTTAGTCTCAACGCCGCCGTGCTTGTTGGGTCGGCCCAATTTCTCTTTTCGGCCAAGCCCATTTACAACCCGTTGGATCTGGCCTGGTCGGGTTTTCTATCTAGATATTTTTTTTCTTATCTAATTAAATACATTTTATTTAAACGTTTTCCTATTCTCACTTAGGTGAGAATTAGTTAGAGCTCACTCGCATCTGATACCGTTCAATCATTTGACACTGAGATTTGTGCATTTCAAAGTCCGTCTCCCACGAACATTGATGCTTGCCCGTTTGTGGTTTCTTTGGCCGTGTAGTGTCGGTCCATTTGTTTTTTCTGGCCATATTTTTGTGGTCCGGTACGGTGTGGTAGTTTTTGAAGTGGTCGCCAATAATTAAATTTGTTTCCGATGTGACCTTTTGTTGGGATGCAATTCTTCTTCAACTAAGTTCGCATGTGCAACTGGGTTTCAGGTTTTTTTGGTCGCGATTTTCTGAATGTTCAGCGTATCTGTGAACCCACTTATCCCCTAAACTCATTGCATGTGCAACTCAGGTACAAAATAAATAAAAAAGAACTCAGTATGAGAAAGGATGTAGGTTGTTGAATATTCAAGCTATCGTTGAACTGGGTTGCATGTGCAATTGAGGGTTCAGTTGAGTTGCATATGCAACTGGTTCAATTTCGAACACGGTTGCACTTTTGATCAGTTTTCAAACAAATTATCTTTTTTTACATGTGCAACTTAGTTTTTTTTTTTTTTGACATACATGTGCAACTTAGTTATGGAAGTGACAACTTGATGAAAGTTTGTTTGCTACTGTAGTTGCAGATGTATTTTTTGTAGTGAGTTCCCTTTATATTGATATCTAAGTTGCATGTGCAACTGGATTCATTTAAGTTGCATGTGCAACCGAGTTTGGTTTTTGCAAAATGTATTGTACTTGATCAACGCACATACTAAAAGAAATGACCATAGGACTACTGATCCACAAAAAGCTTTAATTAAGTTTGGTTTTCACATAAACCTGCAGCTTTTCTTTTTGATGAAAAGACATCTAGAATTGTTGGATTTATTTATACAGAAAAACAAAGGTTTTAGTAAAGGAAAATGAGCAGCAGTAGGCTACAACTGAGGCTAAAAATGATACTGAAATAAACTAGAGGACAGAAAATGAAACTAAACATGAAAGCAAACACAACTAGACGAGCACAACTAGATTAATATGTCTTACACTTAGTCCAGCACAAATAACTTAATACACAAGTAGTCTTCTCACACTTAGTTCACCACTGCATAACAGCAGTCTTGACATAACATAAGATAGGTTTTAACAGTTCATTACTTAGTCCACATTAACAGCAACATGACTTAGTGCTGCTTGCCACCATACTCCATGTCCAACTTCCTGGCCTTCTTCGCCTTCTTCGCCATCTTACGGCGTTGATGCCTTGCCGAGTTCATCCCTGGAAGATCTGGGTCGGCATCGCCAACCATGTACAGCAGTAGAGCCTTATGGCTTGCCTGAATTTCTTCAGTCTTCCCCTCCCTGGATAAGCTCCTTGCATGGGTGAGGAGTGCAGCCCTTAGCCATCATCTGGCTTGTCATCGAAGGGGCACTTGAAAGCTCTCGGGTGAAGATGGTGAGCTCTCCATTTTGGAGCTTCTGGAGCATAAACCGCATGTACGATTCCTTGTTATTACTGTCCACAAGTTCACCAGGTTCATACTGCATCAAAGAAATAGAGATATTCATTAGTGACTTGATAAACAACTCAAATCATATTTTCAAAGGGCAGTGCAAGGAAAAAGAAGCTAGTAAAAAACTACCCACGATAAGCTAGTAAATGGAATGCACGAGTAATCAAAAGGAAAATCTCCCATGTAATCATACAAAGAAAATAATTAAACCCAATCAGTAAAAACAATAATATATAGTGTCAATTAAAAGTCTATAGACTCCGTGAAGCAGGTTCTTGCTGCAGATCCGACATTTCTAGGACACTTCATATAGGTGTGGCTCCAACCACAAAGGTTGTAGGAAAGATGTGTCAGTATAGACCAATCTCTAGAAGCTTGATAATTAAATCTTCAACAAATTGTGAACCTAATTGATTGTTCACCGCTATGTGTTGTTTAGGCTTATGTAAGAGAGAAAATTTGAGTATTGATATAGCGTCTAGTGAAGCTCTCCTTCTGAGATTGAATAAACTTGAATGAATGCAAGTGCGACAACTAAATCAACTAGTAAATGTGCACGTGCAAATGCACGTACACATTAGATGAAATGATTTTTTTTACCATGCAAGATCATATTAACTTAAACAAGTATTTAAATAAGTTGCTTAGCGACTAATATCTCATATTCAGAATTATGTGTTTCTAACAGGAAGCAAGCAAAAAACAAACATCATCTAACCAGAAGAAAATGCAGTGCATAAACATACTGAATGCAAATAATTTAGCTAGACTCAGCAACTTAAAACAAATAGTTCTAGAGTCAAAACAAAAACATGTGGTGAGATAAATATAGTCATCAAATACCAAAAATTAAACATACATCGGTTCAGATTTTCAATGAATTGGACAAGAAGCAAGCTTCGACATCACAATGAACCATATAGTTATCATGAAACTTCAAAATAAATATCATGAAAAAAAAGAAAACCATCATCTTCATTGATACAAACCAAACAATCTGCATTTTGCCTCTTGTTCCAAGAGGCAATTGGCCACCAAAAACTAACAAGGGATAATCTTAGTATGTGACCAAATGACTTCTTATTACTTGATACACCAAAAGAAAGTTAGTATATTTTATAGTACAAAATAGCACTAAATGTAGTTTGAAAGGGAGTTTCATATGAAAGTATCCAATGAGCAACCTTGTAATTAATATCAACAAAAAGCTTAGACCTTGACTTGAATAAGAATTAACCCAGTTTCCTGAAAGTCGTGAAAGCAATGGGATCAACAAATATGCTTAAATCCAGTTTAGACTTCATGTCAAGCTTCTAGCTAAGCAATGAATTTTTTTGCAACATCATACTAAACAACCACAGAGAATTGAAACTTACAAAGTTGCAACCCTAATACAAAGTTGCAACCCTAAAAAAGTAAACACATGCATGTAGACCAGTACATAAAATGATAGATCATGTAGAATCCGGTCAAGATCCGGCACAACCGAAGGGGTTTTCGTCTGTGGACCGGTCCTGATCCGGTCCACCAGTATTCCAGCCGGACGACGGCCGGGTTGCCTGTAAGTGCTCCGGCACTACCGAAGGCTTTTCCGGTCTGGCTGCCGGCTCCAACCGATCCAGACCGGTTCCAGTACCGGTCTAACCAACTTGAGAACCAACCAGCGCAGAGAAAACCCCAACGACCATTTTTTTAAGTTTGCAACGGCCATATTTCAGATTCTCCTCTTAAAAAAATTGTGATTTGCGAGAAGGTGGTGAATAAGAGTTGAATTTATAACATGTGTCCATAAATAAAAAAAAATATTCATATATTGCAAACGCAAACAAAATAGTTACTCCCAACATAATTAACTTCTCTTAAACAGAAATTTCATGTTACAAGGAGTATAGCTACTTCAACGATTTGATATTCCAGCACAAGCAAGCAAAAAAAATCCCACTTTTTTATGTGGCCACTGTCCTATTTAATATGAGAGTTTGTTTTTAATGCGTGTATAAACTTTTAACCTAAAACATTACATATTACCGATGGTCACGTCATTTTGATTGAGGGTGTTACCTTTTGTGTGTGGATTTGTGCAATCCTACCTAAAACATTAGATACTATTGCACCTCTATCTGCTTTCTCATATATTAGTGTTATGCAAGCGTTCCCAAGTCTGATATTATTTCATCATGATGGATTCATACTAATATCGATCATAATTGATTTACTGTCATGAAGATGTATTACTAAACAGTCAATTCTTTACTCTAGTCTACAAAGTCATTTCATTAAAATATTGAGTGCATGTCCAGAAAAGATCAGCAAATCACACTGGAACCGAGAGACCATTTGGAACAGATTTTCTTATGCCGCAAATATAGAAGATCCTTGAAATCAATGGATAACGCGGGTGGCTCTTCTCCACCGGCAAACGAGCACATTTAATGGGAACGACTAGTGCAGCTGAGTGAGATCTAGTTAGTTCTCACTCACCCTTTGGATCGATTCTCACATGCATGGTCTTTTCGATGCAGGACGTTTTTAATGTGCAACGGCGTTGCTTGTACAACTCATTTGAGTGGAACGGCAAAACTAAGTTGCATGTCCAACTTAGTTCAAAAAACCTGTAAACTATATGCAACTGAACCTTACACACATAATTCATTTAAGAAGAACTGTAAAGTGGAACTATAAAACTCATTTGCATATGCAACTGAAACCATTTGCATGTGAAAAAAAACTCGGTTTAAAGTGAACCACAAAACATAGTTGCATGTGCAACTCACTTCAAAAGGAATTGCAAACTATATGCAACTAAACCCAGAGTTAAAAAAGAACCGTAACTTGAAACTAGCAAACAAAAAAAACTACTCATTAAAAACTCCAGTTACATGTGCAACTCAGTTTAACTAAATCTGCAACATGAAACTAGCAAAAAAATTGCAACATGAAACTAGAAAAAAAAAAATCACGAGCTGAAACCCAATTGCATGTGCGACTCAATTTCAACCAGGACTGAAAGTGAAAACTAGGAAAAAAAAACACTAGCTAGTTTTAAGTTGCGGTTCAAGATATCTGTAAAGAAAAATTTCTAGCAAAAGCACAACCGTATGGCACCATCCTAGAAAATGTGTCCCACAAAGCAACGAGCCGACCTTTGCATGAAAAGACAACGCGGACCCTTTATTATTGAACAAATCTTAGAGCCAAAGATTTAAAAACAGCAGATGCGAGTGAGCCCTAAACTAATTCTCACTTAAGTGAGAAATAGCAAAACCGCATGTTAATACTAGACGAAAACAACAAATGTTGCGCGGCGTCATCAAACACCTAGATGCACATGACATGCATCCGCAATCGGAGAAACACCTAGATCTAACACACAGATCTTGCAGCATCTCAACTAGAAGAAATGGCGATGAACAGGGGTTTCGGGGTTTTTTACCTCAATCTCGGAATCGATGTCCTCGGGGTCGTAGCCGCGTCGACCACGTTGTCCATGTCCACTGATCGTTTGCCGGTGGAGGAAGAGCCACCCGCGTCTCCAGCACCGCCGCATGCAGCCACCGCAGTCCGCTCGTGGAGATCCGCGGCGTCTCGTGCAGCGCCTCCATGACCGCCCTCCGCGCGTCGGTCCTCGCCGTGCTGGTCACCGCTGCGTGCACCTGCGCCGTCGGGATTCATGTCGCCTGTGGATCGCGTTGGTGTAGGGGAAGATTGGGAGAGAATCGCCGGCCGGGAGAGCACGCGCGGTTAGTTGGAAATACGAGGCGGCGGAGGAGATGATGGATCTATTAACGCTTAATTTAAGGAGGCCAACCGTCCACCCCTTCAGATTTTTTCGAGATAGCGCGCCCCCTCGGTGCACGACTACGAGCACACGCTCGGCTACAATATAAAGCAACTGACAGGTGGACCCAGGCACGGTGGAGCCAGCATGTAAGTGGGGTTCAGATCCTCTGCAGTTACTACAATGCAGTTGTTGCCACTGAATGGTGGCCCCTCGGCCCACATGTCATTCGGCGTACAGTAGCGTACCAATTTTTTTAGCTGCAACAGGCCTTATTCTAAATTGTACACACCACACGAATGACAACCAATTAAGTATTTCTATTTTATTATTTGTTCTATGTGCAATAGGGGATTTGGAATTTATTTATATATGTGTTTTTAAATTTTTGGAGAACACTCTATTAGGAGTGATGCAGCTGGACCTACATTCACAAAGAGTATAAATGGGGTGCCCTGGTAGCGTTGCTTTGTTGCATGCGGTCCACGACGAGTGGAAGGTGGTAGGGTCTACCCCGTACCACCTACGACACATGTGGACCCACACGCAACGATGTACCGACCACATAGTTCTGCGTCGTCGCCTTTGTGGCACCTGGACCCAAATGAAAAACGGGCGTAATGCCGGACCTAGCTTCTCGTCTACCACCTTCATGGTCGTGGACCCACATGTACCGGTCTTATCCAACCGTAGGTCCCCGCCGACCACGCTCGGGCACGTGGACCCGCATACACTTAGCCAGCTGGGTGAATTCGACATGCACGATGGCTACGGATGAATGGACCTCGCTAGCTAGGAGTGGTTCACGTCGATCCATGCGTCACTGGCGGAGGGCAGATGCGTAGCAAAACGGTTAGGAGCGACGCAGCTGGACCCACATGCACAAAGAGTCTAAATGGGGTGCCCTGGTAGCGTTGCTTTGTTGCATGCGGGTCCACGACGAGTGTAAGGTGGTAGGTCTACCCCGTACCACCTACGACACATGTGGACCCACACGCAACGATGTACCGACCACATAGTTCTGCGTCCGTCGCCTTTGTGGCATCTGGACCCAAATGAAAAACGGGCGTAATGCCGGACCTAGCTTCTCGTCTACCACCTTCATGGTCATGGACCCACATGTACCGGTCTTATCCAACCGTAGGTCCCCGCCGACCACGCTCGGGGACGTGGACCCGCATACACTTAGCCAGCTGGGTGAGTTCGACATGCACGATGGCTACGGATGAATGGACCTCGCTAGCTATGAGTGGTTCACGTCGATCCATGCGTCACTGGCGGAGGGCAGATGCGTAGCAAAACGGTTAGAGCGACGCAGCTGGACCCACATGCACAAAGAGTATAAATGGGGTGCCCTGGTAGCGTTGCTTTGTTGCATGCGGGTCCACGACGAGTGGAAGGTGGTAGGGTCTACCCCGTACCACCTACGACACATGTGGACCCACACGCAACGATGTACCGACCACATAGTTCTGCGTCCGTCGCCTTTGTGGCACCTGGACCCAAATGAAAAACGGCGTGATGCCGGACCTAGCTTCTCGTCTACCACCTTCATGGTCGTGGACCCACATGTACCGGTCTTATCCAACCGTAGGTCCCCGCCGACCACGCTCGGGCACGTGGACCCGCATACACTTAGCCAGCTGGGTGAATTCGACATGCACGATGGCTACGGATGAATGGACCTCGCTAGCTAGGAGTGGTTCACGTCGATCCATGCGTCACTGGCGGAGGGCAGATGCGTAGCAAAACGGTTGGAGCGACGCAGCTGACCCACATGCACAAAGAGTCTAAATGGGGTGCCCTGATAGCGTTGCTTTGTTGCATGCGGGTCCACGACGAGTGTAAGGTGGTAGGGTCTACCCCGTACCACCTACGACACATGTGGACCCACACGCAACGATGTACCGACCACATAGTTCCGCGTCCGTCGCCTTTGTGGCACCTGGGCCCAAATGAAAAACGGGCGTAATGCCGGACCTAGCTTCTCGTCTACCACCTTCATGGTCGTGGACCCACATGTACCGGTCTTATCCAACCGTAGGTCTCCGACGACCACGCTCGGGCACGTGGACCCGCATACACTTAGCCAGCTGGGTGAGTTCGACATGCACGATGGCTACGGATGAATGGACCTCGCTAGCTAGGAGTGGTTCACGTCGATCCATGCGTCACTGGCGGAGGGCAGATGCGTAGCAAAACGGTTAGGAGCGACGCAGCTGGACCCACATGCACAAAGAGTCTAAATGGGGTGCCCTGGTAGCGTTGCTTTGTTGCATGCGGGTCCACGACGAGTGTAAGGTGGTAGGGTCTACCCCGTACCACCTACGACACATGTGGACCCACACGCAACGATGTACCGACCACATAGTTCCGCGTCCGTCGCCTTTGTGGCACCTGGACCCAAATGAAAACGGGCGTCATGGCGGAACTAGCTTCTCGTCTACCACCGTCATGGCCGTGGACCCACATGTACCAGTCTTATCCAACCGTAGGTCTCCGTCGACCACGCTCGGGCACGTGGACCCGCATACACTTAGCCAGATGATGTGAGTTCGACATGCACGATGGCTACGGATGAATGGACCTCTCGCTAGCTAGGAGCGGTTCACGTCGATCCATGCGTGTCACCGGCGGAGGGCAGATGCGTAGCAAAACGGTTAGGAGCGACGCAGCTGGACCCACATGCACAAAGAGTATAAATGGGGTGCCCTGGTAGCGTTGCTTTGTTGCATGCGGGTCCACGACGAGTGTAAGGTGGTAGGGTCTACCCCGTACCACCTACGACACATGTGGACCCACACGCAACGATGTACCGACCACATAGTTCTGCGTCCGTCGCCTTTGTGGCACTAGACCCAAATGAAAAACGGGCGTAATGCCGGACCTAGCTTCTCGTCTACCACCTTCATGGTCGTGGACCCACATGTACCGGTCTTATCCAACCGTAGGTCTCCGACGACCACGCTCGGGCACGACCCGCATACACTTAGCCAGCTGGGTGAGTTCGACATGCACGATGGCTACGGATGAATGGACCTCGCTAGCTATGAGTGGTTCACGTCGATCCATGCGTCACTGGCGGAGGGCAGATGCGTAGCAAAACGGTTAGGAGCGACGCAGCTGGACCCACATGCACAAAGAGTATAAATGGGTGCCCTGGTAGCGTTGCTTTGTTGCATGCGGGTCCACGACGAGTGGAAGGTGGTAGGGTCTACCCCGTACCACCTACGACACATGTGGACCCACACGCAACGATGTACCGACCACATAGTTCTGCGTCCGTCGCCTTTGTGGCACCTGACCCAAATGAAAAACGGGCGTAATGCCGGACCTAGCTTCTCGTCTACCACCTTCATGGTCGTGGACCCACATGTACCGGTCTTATCCAACCATAGGTCCCCGCCGACCACGCTCGGGCACGTGGACCCGCATACACTTAGCCAGCTGGGTGAGTTCGACATGCACGATGGCTACGGATGAATGGACCTCGCTAGCTAGGAGTGGTTCACGTCGATCCATGCGTCACTGGCGGAGGCAGATGCGTAGCAAAACGGTTAGGAGCGACGCAGCTGGACCCACATGCACAAAGAGTCTAAATGGGGTGCCCTGGTAGCGTTGCTTTGTTGCATGCGGGTCCACGACGAGTGTAAGGTGGTAGGGTCTACCCCGTACCACCTACGACACATGTGGACCCACACGCAACGATGTACCGACCACATAGTTCCGCGTCCGTCGCCTTTGTGGCACCTGGGCCCAAATGAAAAACGGGCGTAATGCCGGACCTAGCTTCTCGTCTACCACCTTCATGGTCGTGGACCCACATGTACCGGTCTTATCCAACCGTAGGTCTCCGACGACCACGCTCGGGCACGTGGACCCGCATACACTTAGCCAGCTGGGTGAGTTCGACATGCACGATGGCTACGGATGAATGGACCTCGCTAGCTAGGAGTGGTTCACGTCGATCCATGCGTCACTGGCGGATGGTAGATGCGTAGCAAAACGGTTAGGAGCGACGCAGCTGACCCACATGCACAAAGAGTATAAATGGGGTGCCCTGGTAGCGTTGCTTTGTTGCATGCGGGTCCACGACGAGTGTAAGGTGGTAGGGTCTACCCCGTACCACCTACGACACATGTGGACCCACACGCAACGATGTACCGACCACATAGTTCTGCGTCCGTCGCCTTTGTGGCACCTGACCCAAATGAAAAACGGGCGTAATGCCGGACCTAGCTTCTCGTCTACCACCTTCATGGTCGTGGACCCACATGTACCGGTCTTATCCAACCGTAGGTCTCCGACGACCACGCTCGGGCACGTGGACCCGCATACACTTAGCCAGCTGGGTGAGTTCGACATGCACGATGGCTACGGATGAATGGACCTCGCTAGCTATGAGTGGTTCACGTCGATCCATGCGTCACTGGCGGAGGGCAGATGCGTAGCAAAACGGTTAGGAGCGACGCAGCTGGACCCACATGCACAAAGAGTATAAATGGGTGCCCTGGTAGCGTTGCTTTGTTGCATGCGTGTCCACGACGAGTGGAAGGTGGTAGGGTCTACCCCGTACCACCTACGACACATGTGGACCCACACGCAACGATGTACCGACCACATAGTTCTGCGTCCGTCGCCTTTGTGGCACCTGGACCCAAATGAAAAACGGGCGTAATGCCGGACCTAGCTTCTCGTCTACCACCTTCATGGTCGTGGACCCACATGTACCGGTCTTATCCAACCGTAGGTCCCCGCCGACCACGCTCGGCACGTGGACCCGCATACACTTAGCCAGCTGGGTGAGTTCGACATGCACGATGGCTACGGATGAATGGACCTCGCTAGCTATGAGTGTTTCACGTCGATCCATGCGTCACTGGCGGAGGGCAGATGCGTAGCAAAACGGTAGGAGCGACGCAGCTGGACCCACATGCACAAAGAGTCTAAATGGGGTGCCCTGGTAGCGTTGCTTTGTTGCATGCGGGTCCACGACGAGTGTAAGGTGGTAGGGTCTACCCCGTACCACCTACGACACATGTGGACCCACACGCAACGATGTACCGACCACATAGTTCCGCGTCCGTCGCCTTTGTGGCACCTGGGCCCAAATGAAAAACGGGCGTAATGCCGGACCTAGCTTCTCGTCTACCACCTTCATGGTCGTGGACCCACATGTACCGGTCTTATCCAACCGTAGGTCTCCGACGACCACGCTCGGGCACGTGGACCCGCATATACTTAGCCTGGTGAGTTCGACATGCACGATGGCTACGGATGAATGGACCTCGCTAGCTAGGAGTGGTTCACGTCGATCCATGCGTCACTGGCGGATGGTAGATGCGTAGCAAAACGGTTAGGAGCGACGCAGCTGGACCCACATGCACAAAGAGTATAAATGGGGTGCCCTGGTAGCGTTGCTTTGTTGCATGCGGGTCCACGACGAGTGTAAGGTGGTAGGGTCTACCCCGTACCACCTACGACACATGTGGACCCACACGCAACGATGTACCGACCACATAGTTCTGCGTCCGTCGCCTTTGTGGCACCTGGACCCAAATGAAAAACGGGCGTAATGCCGGACCTAGCTTCTCGTCTACCACCTTCATGGTCGTGGACCCACATGTACCGTCTTATCCAACCGTAGGTCTCCGACGACCACGCTCGGGCACGTGGACCCGCATACACTTAGCCAGCTGGGTGAGTTCGACATGCACGATGGCTACGGATGAATGGACCTCGCTAGCTAGGAGTGGTTCACGTCGATCCATGCGTCACTGGCGGAGGGCAGATGCGTAGCAAAACGGTTAGGAGCGACGCAGCTGGACCCACATGCACAAAGAGTATAAATGGGTGCCCTGGTAGCGTTGCTTTGTTGCATGCGGGTCCACGACGAGTGTAAGGTGGTAGGGTCTACCCCGTACCACCTACGACACATGTGGACCCACACGCAACGATGTACCGACCACATAGTTCTGCGTCCGTCGCCTTTGTGGCACCTGGGCCCAAATGAAAAACGGGCGTAATGCCGGACCTAGCTTCTCGTCTACCACCTTCATGGTCGTGGACCCACATGTACCGGTCTTATCCAACCGTAGGTCTCCGACGACCACGCTCGGGCACGTGGACCCGCATACACTTAGCCAGCTGGGTGAGTTCGACATGCACGATGGCTACGGATGAATGGACCTCGCTAGCTAGGAGTGGTTCACGTCGATCCATGCGTCACTGGCGGATGGTAGATGCGTAGCAAAACGGTTAGGAGCGACGCAGCTGGACCCACATGCACAAAGAGTATAAATGGGGTGCCCTGGTAGCGTTGCTTTGTTGCATGCGGGTCCACGACGAGTGGAAGGTGGTAGGGTCTACCCCGTACCACCTACGACACATGTGGACCCACACGCAACGATGTACCGACCAATAGTTCTGCGTCCGTCGCCTTTGTGGCACCTGGACCCAAATGAAAAACGGGCGTAATGCCGGACCTAGCTTCGTCTACCACCTTCATCGTGGACCCACATGTACCGGTCTTATCCAACCGTAGGTCCCCGCCGACCACGCTCGGGCACGTGGACCCGCATACACTTAGCCAGCTGGTGAGTTCGACATGCACGATGGCTACGGATGAATGGACCTCGCTAGCTAGGAGTGGTTCACGTCGATCCATGCGTCACTGGCGAGGGCAGATGCGTAGCAAAACGGTTAGGAGCGACGCAGCTGGACCCACATGCACAAAGAGTCTAAAATGGGGTGCCCTGGTAGCGTTGCTTTGTGCATGCGGGTCCACGACGAGTGTAAGGTGGTTAGGGTCTACCCCGTACCACCTACGACACTTGTGGACCCACACGCAACGATGTACCGACCACATAGTTCTGCGCCCGTCGCCTTTGTGGCATCTGGACCCAAATGAAAAACGGGCGTAATGCCGGACCTAGCTTCTCGTCTACCACCTTCATGGTCGTGGACCCATGTACCGGTCTTATCCAACCGTAGGTCCCCGCCGACCACGCTCGGGCACGTGGACCCGCATACACTTAGCCAGCTGGGTGAGTTCGACATGCACGATGGCTACGGATGAATGACCTCGCTAGCTATGAGTGGTTTCACGTCGATCCATTGCGTCACTGGCGTGAGGGCAGATGCGTAGCAAAACCGGTTAGGAGTGACGCAGCTGGACCCACACATGCACAAAGAGTATAATGGGGGTGCCCTGTAGCGTTGCTTTGTTGCATGCGGGTCCACGACGAGTGGAAGGTGGTAGGGTCTACCCCGTACCACCTACGACACATGTGCACCCACACGCAACGATGTAACGACCACATAGTTCTGCGTCGCCTTTGTGGCACTGGGCCCAAATGAAAAACGGGCGTAATGCCGGACCTAGCTTCTCGTCTACCACCTTCATGGTCGTGGACCCACATGTACCGGTCTTATCCAATCGTTGCATGCGGGTCCACGGCGAGTGGAAGGTGGTAGGGTATGCCCCGTACCACCTATGGCACACGTGGACCCACACGCAACGATGTAACTTATAATTTCATGTTATTCTTTGCTATATAAGTTTTTCACATGTTACATATCATGTATATATAGTCATGCTTATTGTGTCTTAATTTTTCGGGTTGCATATCCATTGTTTACGTTGCATCTTGTTTAAATAATTTAATTACATTTGCTATTGGTCTATCATTGCATGTTGTGAATTAATCACCTTCAGGGTTGTGGACCGTCATGTACCGCTCTTAGCTATCTAGGACTGCCACCGATACCTTTTAAACACGTGGACCCACATGTAACAATTGCTATGGCCCACGTGGGCCATATGTAACAGTTGCTATGCTCATATAGGTTTGAATCCATCGCCTCCAGGGTTGTTCCAGGACCGTCTGGTCTCACTTAAACAGTTTTTTCTAGAAAGGTGATTTTTTCAACCTCATCCAAATCATCTGAAATTTTGCAAACATGATCACCTACACACATATATATAGAATTTGAATGCTCTATAGTTTGTGAACTTTCTACAATTTATAGCGTCTCACGGAAACCAAGATGATAACACCGAAGTTTACCGTAGAAGGGGCAGTAAACTTATAATTTCATGCTATTATTTGCTATATAAGATTCCTACATGTTACAAACCATGTATATAAAAAATTAGAAGATATTTAGATACGATCGAAAAAAAATCAAATTCCTAGTGAAAGACCGTCTGGTCTCACTTAAACCAGTTTTTCTAGAAAGGTGATTTTTCACCTCATCCAAATCATCTGAAATTTTGCAAACATGATCACCTACACATATGTATAGAGATTTGAAGGTTCTACAGTTGTTGAACTTTCTACAATTTATAGCGTCTAACGGAAACCAAGATGATAAGACCGAAGTTTACCGTAGAAGGGGCAGTGTAAACTTATAATTTCATGTTATTCTTTGCTATATAAGTTTCCTACATGTTAATACATGTATATATAGTCATGCTTATTGTGTCTTATTTTTTAGGGTTGCATGTCCATTGTTTACGTTGCATTTTGTTAAAATTATTTAATTACATTTCCTATTGGTATCATTGCATGTTGTGAATTAATCACCTTCAGGTTGTGGACCGTCATGTACCGCTCTTAGCTATCTAGGACTGCCACTGATACCTCTTAAACACGTGGACCCGCATGCAACAATTGCTATGGCCCACGTGGGCCATATGTAACGTTGCTATGCTCATAAGCTTTGAATCCATCGCCTCCAGGGTTGTGGACCCGCATGAACATAGCGACTGCTGCAAGTGGTCCACGTGCCCGAAAGGTGGTGGTGGTAGAACTCTTACCAATCTAGGTCTGCCGCCACTACAGTTCGGTCACGTGGACCACATGCAACAGTTGCCCACCCTTATAGCATTGCATCCATCACCTACAGGTTTGTGGACCCATATGCAATAGTTGTTATGCCATTATAGATCTACATTCATCACCTTCAGGATTGCGTACACGCATGTACCACTCTCGGTCACGTGGACCCACATGCAACAGTTTCTATGCCCATCTAGCGTTGCATCCATCACTCCAGGGTTCTAGACAAGCATGTACTATTCTTAGCCATCTTCCGCCACCTTTCGGACACGTGGACCAACACGCAACACTTTCTATGATAATCTAGCGTTGCATCCATCACATCCAGGTTGTGGACCTGCATGTACCACTCTTAGCCATCTTGGTCCGCCACCACCACCTTTCGGGCGCGTGGACCCAAATGCAACAATCGCTATGCAAAGCTATCTTTACATTCGTCACCTTTAGGGTTGTGGACCCCGCATGTACGACTCTAAGCCATCTAGGTCTGCCACCACCGCCGTTCGGACACGTGGACCCACATGCAACAGTTGATATGACCATCTAGCTTTGCATCAACTACATTCAGGGTTGTGGATCCACATGTACCACTCTAAGCCTTCTAGGTCTGCCACCTTTCGAGCATGTGGACCCACATGCAACAGTTTATATGCCCATCTAGCCTTGCATCCATCCCCTTCAGGGTTGTGGACCCACATGTACCACTCTTAGCCTGCGTCCGTCGCCTTTGTGGCACCTGGACCCAATGAAAAACGGGCGTCATGGCGGAACTAGCTTCTTCTACCACCGTCATGGCCGTGGACCCACATGTACCAGTCTTATCCGACCGTAGGTCTCCGTCGACCACGCTCGGGCACGTGGACCCGCATACACTTAGCCAGATGGGTGAGTTCGACATGCACGATGGCTACGGATGAATGGACCTCTCGCTAGCTAGGAGCGGTTCACGTCGATCCATGCGTGTCACCCGCGGAGAGCAGATGCGTAGCAAAACGGTTAGGAGCGACGCAGCTGGACCCACATGCATGCACAAAGAGTATAAATGGGGTGTCCTGGTAGCGTTGCTTTGTTGCATGCGGGTCCACGGCGAGTGGAAGGTGGTAGGGTCTACCCCGTACCACCTACGACACATGTGGACCCACACGCAACGATGTAACGACCACATAGTTCTGCGTCCGTCGCCTTTTTGGCACCTGGACCCAAATGAAAAATGGGCGTAATGCCGGACCTAGCTTCTCGTCTACCACCTTCATGGTCGTGGACCCACATGTATCGGTCTTATCCAACCGTAGGTCCCCGCCGACCACGCTCGGGCACGTGGACCCGCATACACTTAGCCAGCTGGGTGAGTTCGACATGCACGATGGCTACGGATGAATGGACCTCGCTAGCTAGGAGTGGTTCACGTCGATCCATGCGTCACTGGCGGATGGCAGATGCCAGGGTTGTGGACCCGCATGTACCGCTCTTAGCCATCTAAGTCCGCCACAACCACCTTTCGGGCACGTGGACCCACATGCAACAGTCGCTATGGTCATCTAGCTTTCCATCAATCACCTTCAGGGTTATGGACCCGCATGTACCTCTCTTAGCCATCTAGGTCTGCCACCGATACCTTTTAGGCACGTGGACCCACATGCAACACTTGCTATGCCCACCATTGCATGCATCACCTCCAGGGTTGTGGACCCGCATGTACGATTCTAAGCCATCTAGGTCTGCCACCACCACCATTCAGACACGTGGACCCACATGCAACAGTTGCTATGCCCATCTAGCTATACATCAATCACCTTTAGGGTTGTGGACCCGCATGTACCGCTCTTAGCCCATATAGCATTGCATCCATCACCCTCAGGGTTCTGGAGCCACATTTACCATTATTAGCCATCTAGGTATGCTACCACCACATTCCGGGAACGTGGACCCACATTCAGCAGTCCCTATGTCCATCTAGCTTTCCATCAATCACCTTCAGGATTGTGGACCCACATATACCACTCTAAGCCTTCTAGGTGTACCATCTTTCAGCATGTGGACGCACATGCAACAATTGATATGCCATCTAGCTTTGCATCCATTACCTTCAGGGTTGTGGACGCATATGTAGCACTCTTAGCAATCTATGGCTGCCGCCACCACCATTCGGGCACGTGGACCCACATGAAACAATCACTAAGTCCATCTAGCTTTGCATCCATCACCTTCAGGGTTGTGGACCCACATGTATGACTCTAAGCCATCTAGGTCTGCCACCACCACCATTCGGTCACGTGGACCCACATGCAACAGTTGCTATGCCCATCTAGCTTTCCATCAATCACCTTCAGGGTTGTGGACCCACATGTACCACTCTATGCCTTCTAGGTCTGCCACCTTTCAAGCATGTGGACCCACATGCAACAGTTGATATGTCCATCTAGTTTTGCATCCATCATCTTCATGGTTGTGGACGCTTATGTAGCACTCTTAGCAATCTATGGCTGCCGCCACCACCATTCGGGCACGTGGACCCACATGCAACAGTCGCTAAGTCCATCTAGCTTTGCATCCATCACCTTTAGGGTTGTGAACCAACATGTACCACTCTTAGCCATCTAGGTCTGCCACCTTACGAGCATGTGGACCCACATTTCCATACATGATGTCATTAACAAACATGGATAGAATGCTAATGTTTCACATTTTGTAAGGATTTAAAATGTTTATAATGCTTTTTGTTTTCATTTATTTTGTGGTATTTCTGTTTCCTACACGTTAGACACCATGTACAACAAATTTGAGGTAATTTAGAGATGATCAAAAAATTAAACTTCTTAGGGAAAGACCATCTGGTCTCGCTTAAACAAGTTTTTATGATAAGGTAGTTTTTTGAACTCCAAATTAATTTCAAATTTTGCACACATGATGTCATTAACAAACATGGATATAATGCCAATGTTTCACATTTTTAAAAGATTTTAAAATCTTTTATAATGCAATGATCAAATGGGTTTAAAATATCGGAACTTACCTAAGAAAGACAGTGTAAACTTACGGGATGGGGCAGGCCGGCGGTTTGGATTAGGTCGAATCGTTTGGATTTATTAGTATTATTCGCTATTTAAATTTTAAAATATTATTAGTATTCTTTAAGAGAAGTTAATTATGTTGGGAGTAACTATTTTGTTTGCGTTTGCAATATATGAATATTTGTTTTTTTATTTATGGACACATGTTATAAATTCAACTCTTATTCACCACCTTCTCGCAAATCACAATTTTTTTAAGAGGAGAATCTGAAATATGGCCGTTGCAAACTTAAAAAAAATGGTCGTTGGGGTTTTCTCTGCGCTGGTTGGTTCTCAAGTTGGTTAGACCGGTACTGGAACCGGTCTGGATCGGTTGGAGCCGGCAGCCAGACCGGAAAAGCCTTCGGTAGTGCCGGAGCACTTACAGGCAACCCGGCCGTCGTCCGGCTGGAATACTGGTTGACCGGATCAGGACCGGTCCACAGACCGAAAACCCCTTCGGTTGTGCCGGATCTTGACCGGATTCTACATGATCTATCATTTTATGTATGGTCTACATGCACGTGTCTTACTTTTTTAGGGTTGCAACTTTGTAAGTTTTAATTCTCTGTGGTTCTTTCCAAAACCATGCCGTTATTGTCTTGTCGCCGCCACCGCGTTAAACGTCGCACGAATGTAAACGTCGTACGTGAAACAATTTTAATAATTTAATACTAGGATAAATAACTTCATTGCATGCATATTTGAAATCTTAAAACATTTGAAACACACATTTTATTAAAATACCGTTAGTTAAACACATAGCCACATCGATATGACAACGACACTTACGGCGACACGGACACGAACACGACGCCGACACTTACGGGCGACAACCATAACCCTAAATCTAGACACGACTACTCATATAACCCTAAAAACTAGACACGACTACTCATCGTCGTCGCACTCCGCCTCCAGCTCGCTCCAGTCAACGCTGCTATCATCGTTGTCCTCGGCGGTGAAGGCGGCGAGCGACGGTGCAGAAGACGGACCGGCACCGGATGTGCTAGCACCCGCCGACTGCCCCCAGTGCGGCTCCTCCTTCACGATGACCGGCTCCTCCTTCACGTGCCCCGGCGGACCATGGCGCAGCGCATAGTACTCCTCCATCTTGGCGCGCTGTTCGGCGACGAGGCCTGGGTACTGCCGCTGCAGCTCCTCCATGTAAGCCGCGCCAGCACGCTCCGCCTCGAGCCTCTCCCGCGCCTCGCGGTCCTCACGCAGCTGACGTCGCGTGGCCACGCGGGGGTCAATAGGCCCCAGGTCTGGCGTCTCGGGGGGGAGGCCGTCGGGGAAGTTCAGCCGCGCCTCCGCGCCGTGGAGGAACCGGCTCCGCTGGTCGTACGCGTGGGCCGCCTGGATCGCGGACTGGTACGTCCCGATCCATTGGCGTTCGCCGGTGTGCCGGTCGTAAATTTCGGCCACCCACGAGCCCCACTCGCGCTGGCGGACTCCGAGGTACCTCGGCGGCGGCGGAGGAGGTGGGAGGTCAGCCGGCTCGACGATGATGCGGGGGGCGCGCGAGGTGGAGCCGCCGGCGTGCACGTCCCGCCTTGGAAGCGCGCTGCGAATCGGCGGAGGGGAACGGCGGCGGTTGCTCGAGGAGCCGCGCTGCACCGCGCGGCCACGGGGGGCGCTGCGGATTGGCGGCGGGGCGGCCATGGGCCGGGGGGGGGGGGCGGGGGGGTGGGAGGTTGGCGGTGGGGGAGAGAGGCGGAGCGAGGTGGAGTGGAGCTGAGAGGAGAGGCGGCCGTGAGACGTGAAGATAAGAGGGGAGGGGGTGGTTGCGCGGGCGGCGGGAGTTACTGCGTGCCCCCTCGGTCGCCGACACGACGCGCCACGCGTCTGTCGCTTGGTTGGCCCGGGGAAAAGGTGCGTCGACGTGGAGAGGCGAGCTACATAGCTGTTGGCGGCTATTTTGATACGTCCATTTGGCAGTACCAGTGGCTATCACCCGTGTGCGGCAAACTGGCGGTCCCAGGTTCGATTCCTCCCCCCTTTATTTTCGCATCTAATATTCGGTCGGCTAGCGGCTCATCGGCTCATCGGCTAAGACTACGGCTCGCTGCTAGTCGTATTATACGCTTATTGGAAGAGTGTTTCGAGCGACGTGATTGGTCGAGAAGGCCAAAGGGGGAGGACCGAAGCAGAAATGTGGTTCAGCCCTCCAGTGGTGTAATAGCGGCTTTCGTACCAACAATCTTTTCCTTTCGCCAGAGGGCAATAATTCATTTCTAGTTCGATTCGAGAGGTGATTTCATTCCACAGTGACAATTCATGTTGAACGCGTCCTCCGGCATTTACGATTCTTCCTACAACTCCTTTGTAATTTATTTAGTGTATATTAATGAAAATTACCGTAGAACGATTGTTCTACGGTTTGGGCGCTTCAAAAAAACAGATTGATCGATCGATCGATCTTAGTTAGCTAGACGAGGAAAAGACCCGATGGAAACCGCTAGTATCGTACAGATCGGGGATGCTCCAGGCCGGATTTTTCTTTCCTGTACCGAAAAATGGGTATACATACATGTGTGTGGGCTGGGCCGCAGGGTATGCCGTGGCATACCCGGCATACCCTGTAGGTCCGCCGCTGGGCGTACCTGCGGGAGCTCAACGCGATGGCGATGCTCTTGGGCGGGTTCAGCGTGGTGGACCTGTTCCCGTCGTCTCGGTTTGTGCGGTGGCTAAGCGGCGGCGAGCGCAGCATCAGGAGGAGCTACGCCCGTGTGCAGAGAATCCTTGGAGACATCATCCAGGATCGCAAGGAGAAGAAACCAAGCGCCTCTGCCGGAGACGACGTGGACCTGCTCGATGTGCTCCCCTACCCATGCAAAACTATGAAACGTCTCCCAAGTCTTCTATCTCCCCTACCCATGCAAAACTATGAAACGCCTCCAAGGGTGGGATGTCGTGATCACAGTTCCACCGCGTAATAGACCACCTCCTCCAAACGATGACGATTACCACCAGCGCATAAACCCCGACACATATGAGGGAGAGTTCTATCAAGACGATGGGCTCACCGGCGGGTTCATCATCGACTTGTCCACAATTGATGAAATGGAAGAAGACGATGATGATGATGTCGGCATGGGAGTCGATAATGGGCAAGGCGACGATCCATCCATTCTTAACTCTAAGGACGTGAACTACTTGAACGTCTCCACTTGCCTGATGTTGAGGAGCCGAGAGGTCCACCACCGAACTACATGGAAGAGTGGTGGTATACTCGTGATAGCGATGATGACGATGATCCCGGTCCAAGCTATGATCCCAAGGATTTAGACAATGGGTTCTGAACCATTTGTGTTCCAATTATGTAACCGTGAATGTATAATTAGCATTAATGGGTTATGAACCATTTGTGTTCCAATTATGTAACCGTGAATGTATAAATAGCATTATGTCTCAACTATTTTGTGTGGCACTTCTAGACTAATCACAAGGTTGTAATATTTTGTTTTAATTCCGCTCTTGTTATGTATAGTTTGATTTCAACTATTAATTGCCTTTCAACTATCATTACCATTTTTTTATTCTAGTCTTCTTATGCTTGGTATCATTAGTATTTTATTTACAACTATTAATTGTCTTTCAACTATTAATTGCCTTGTAAATATTAGTTGCCTCTCAACTATTAATTGCCTTTCAACTATCATTAGCATTTTTTTATTCCAGTTTTCTTATGCTTGGTATCGTTAGTATTTTTATTTACAACTATTAATTGCATTTCGACTATTACTTGACATTTTTTATCACTTTGTACTAATTGTGACCCCTCATTTTCATAACAGGTTAGTGCAGCATGGCCCCGAAATCCAAGCCAAAGGGGGTGAAGCGGACCGCGAACAAAGTTGCACCGTTGGAGGATTTGTACGCTAGAAGAGAGGATGGCACTACGGTGAAGATAGGGAGAATCCGGCGCAAACAGCATGTGGACGCGCCGTCGTCTTCCAGAGCACGTTCCAGAGGCCGGGGAGGTGCTACGCGGAGCGAGACTCGCTCACGTAGTCCCTAGCCCGAGGTTTCTTCTTCTTCTGAGGAGGAGGAGGAGCAGCAGCAGCAGGAGGAGGAGGAGCAGCAGGAGGATGTGGAGCAGGAGGAGGATGACGTGGAGCAGCAGCAGCAGCAGAACTCCGAGCACGATGAATCCGATGACGACTACAGATACTCTTCACCATCGGAGTCAGAGGATGGTGATGAGGAGGATGTTGAGGTGTCGGATCCGGAGGAAGAACCCGAGGACTTGTTTGCCCACCCTCTCCCTGCCTTAGGGAAAGTGGCACCCCCCAGCCAAAAAGTTTGGCTCCGAGGGGTATCTAGGCTCCCTAAGCCTCCATACCCCTTCAAGGACATAGTTGTCACTGTCGACGGAGATAAGTAAGTGTCATTGTTGTCATTACAATTTACTTTGTTTCTGCCTCATTTATGTCATCGAAAGCTCACCGACTCTTCTACTTGTTTGTGCAGGTCGTTGGAGTGGCTTGGGGACGTTCCACCACCACGGACCATGAGCGGCATCTTGGGGCTTCTTTGCAAGAAGTATTACCCTGGCTTGGTCACGTTAGAGAACGGCAATCAGGAGCCAGCTCGGTCCTGGAAGGACTATGAGAGGATCCTGGACGTGGAGGACAAGCATGGAAGGGTGTATGGCCACTTGGGCCTCCGAGTGGTCAATGATTTCTGGGTATGTATTTGTCTTCTATGCGCAATGGTTGTATATGGCCCATGTATTTCTCTTTAAATATCCTTCTAATGTCTTTATCGTATGCTCAATGGTTGTAGGACTACTTCACCTGCGCTCCGGATATGCAGGACAAGGACAGGACGGTGCTCATTAGAATGGCCAAGAAGCTTATCCGCGACATGCTATACGAGGCACGTATGCTCTGCGTGGTGAAGTTCTACGCGAAGCACAAGAACACAAAGCTGACGAAGACGGATGCCCGACAGATACACAAGTCAGCGGTGCAATACTTAGCGGTAATGGCATCATTTTCATTTTAATCCATACATGGCTGTGGCAAAGAACTACTCATATGGATTGTTTTTGTTAACAGGTGGTTCCTCAGTGGCTGGCCAACAAGATGCCTTGCTTTAAGAAGATCGTGAAGAAGTGGACGAGCGACGCGTAAAAAAACCAGCACGGAGAGTGCCGGGAGCGGCGCCTTATGCTTGGTGATGGACACCGTCAAGGCGGCCTCACCCTCACCGGCTGCGTCCAGAGAGAGGTAAGGAATTGTTTTGGTAATAATTCCATACGCCGCTTCATTCTTAAGATGAGAGTATTTGCTGATCATTTTTCTTTGAATTGTAGAAAGCAAAGAAGGGCAGGGTCATCACTCGCATGGTGGCATTCTGTGAGACCCGGAGGCCCAAGGTCCTGAAACCGGATGTACCGGTTGAGAAGCAATGGATCAACACCCAAACCGGCGAGAAGTGGGACAAGTACACCGAGAAGTTGAAGGAGGTGCACGGCCCCGACGCCGACCCACTGACGACCCCCTATGACTCTACGGTCGCTCTGTTGGCGGGAGAGGGTCGGAAGAACGGCCGGTTTGCCTTTGCTGATGGCGCCTTCGACACAGCAGGTACTCCATCGCTCTCGCACATGCGTGCCAGCCAGACGAGCTCATCGCCGTCTATTGAGCGCCGCCCACGACCAGGATTGACTGCCGTCGCCGCACTTCAGGTACAAACAATTCCTAGGTCACTCTTATGTTCGCTTTCTATACATGCTTGCATTGCACAGTTAATGACATTTCACATACCGTAGGCTGAACTTGAACAAAGCAAAAGAGAGGCGGCGGAGTCAAAAGAGAATATGCAAATGATCGAAAGCCACATGAATACACAGCAGACAGTCATGGAGGCGATGCTCGAGGTACTGGTTTTCACATAAGACATATTTCCATTCCATTCTATTCATCGCTTTACGCATGTTAACTCACGGATCGATCACTTGGTCATTGCAGAGGATGCGAGCTATCCCAGCGGATCCGTCGGCTCCTCCTCTACCCAATCTCCCTCCAATCAACTTCAACATTGTAAGTTGGCCTGAACTTGTTCAATAAATCAATATTTAGCTTCCTCGACTAATGCGGTTGTTCATAGGGGGGAATGCATCAGAGGGACCCCACATGGAGCAAGGAGGGGGCACCGGAGATGGAGAGACGTCGACCTCCAAGACGCCGGAGTGATGCTAGGTTAGTACCATTTTTCTTATTTGTTTTGCTTCTCATGCTTCTTCATTTGTTTTGCTTCTCATGCTCACTTACATGGTTCAAACCTAATCATTTTGCTTGTTCACTTGTAGGTTTGCATTAAGGAAACAATGAAGCTTTTTATGGATGAACATATTTTGCCGGAGTGATGTTATGTATGGATGAACATATTATGTAGTCTGATCTTGCATACTAGTTTACCCTTTTGAACTTGATTATTTTGTGTGATGGATGTTATGTATGGATGAATATTTGCGATGATATGTGAGTTTCATTTGCTAAATAATTTGGATGAATATTATGTGCAATGTATGTGATGTGAGTGCTCTAGTGAGCCAAAATTGTCTCTGTATCAAAATTGGTTTCATTTGCAGGGATTTGAGCAAAATGCAGCAGTAAAACAGTACCAAATGGTAAGTATGCCGAGTGGTGCACTCGGCGTAGGACCAAATGGCACATATGCCGAGTGTTACAATCGGCAAAGGCACTCTACAGGCGCCCAGATAGCATCCTGGGGAAAGGTTTGCCGAGTGGAGAAAAAGACACTCGGCGAACACACTTGCCAGGGGATCTGTAGAGCACCTTTGCCTGGGTATCTGTAGAGCACCTTTGCCGAGTGGGACACTCGGCGAAGGCGTACACGTGGCGCGCCGTGGATTCTCCTCTGGGCGCCGTTACGCCGAGTGTAGCACTCGGCGAAGAGGAGCGCCGAGTGGATCGTTGGCACTCGGCGAACATGTGTGCCGAGCAGCGTCGACAGGGCACTCGGCGAAAGTGGCCACGTGGCGTGCCAGTGTATCTCCTCTCGGCGAGGGTACGCCGAGTGGGACACTCGGCGACGAGGAGAACCGAGTGGAACCTGGGCACTCGGCAAACATTTGTGCCGAGCAGCGCCGATAGGGCACTCGGCAACCATGGACACGTGGCGCGCCAGGGTAGCCACTCTGGGCGAAGGTACGCCGAGTGCGACACTCGGCGAAGAGGAGTGCCGAGTGGATCCTTGGCACTCGGCATGCATTTTGCCGAGCAGCGACGAAACGGCACTCGGCGAACGTGGGTACACGTGGCGCGCCAGGGAAGCCCCTCTGGGCGACGATACGCCGAGTGGGGCACTCGGAAAAGTTTACACGTGGCGGCTTCCTGGCCCCCACGACGAAATAAGTTCGCCGAGTGTCTGGAAAAGGGGCACTCGACAAAAATACTTCGTCCCGTTCCGTTGTGGAATTAGGCGTGGAGCTGTCAGACCTTTTTTTCGCCGAGTGCGTGGGGAAAAGACTCGGCGAAGTGGTCGCCGAGCTGCCCGTGTATTGGCACTCGGCGTACGCTCTTTTGCCGAGCTAATAAGCGCCGAGTCCTCTACCACTGGTAGAAAATAGGCCTTCCATATGCCCCCATTAGTCCCCAAAATAATCGACCCGCGACCATAGGGGTCTTTAGTCGCGGTTCGGTAGGAGACCCACCAACAGTCTGGGCCCAGCGCGCTCGGTCCACAGCTGGCGGACGGGAGGGGCTTTAGTCCCGGTTGGCCAGGCCAACCGGGACTAATAGGTCCTCAGGCTGGCCCGAAGGCCTTTAGTCGCGGTTGTCCAGGCCAACCGGGACTAAAAGCCCATCCCTATATAGGACTCAGCTCGCTGCACTTTGCCACATTTGGTGTCACTTCTACTCACAATATTCACAAGGGGTGGTGGGTTTGCTTTTGGTTCCTACTATCACTGGTAGAAAATAGGCCTACAGTCCCGGTTCACCAGGACTATTAATCCCGTCCGGGCAACCGGGACTAGCTATGCGCGACTAAATGCCCCCCCCCCTATAGTCCCGCCACTTACGGACCGGGACTAAAAGCCCGTCCACGTGGGCGCTAGGGGTCCGTTGCGGCGGAAGACCTTTAGTCCCGGGTCTTGTGGTTAACCGGGACTGAAAACCTGCGCAGGTTTAGGGTTTTAGGCCCCCTAAACCTGTTTCCTTTTTAATTTGTTTTGTTTTAATTTCAGTACACATATTCATGCATATATATATATATGAAATATCAAACGAGGAGAATTCAATAGGAATATATAATATATATTCAATATCGGGTGACCATATATACAACCTCGAACAAGTTTCCATATTACACAATTAAGATGGACGAGCATACACAAATTCGCACAAGTTTCAAAGTACTTAGGGCTTATACATGCTTATAAAAGTCATCGTCGGTGGATGCATGGAACTCTCCTTTCTTCTGGATGACATGCCTAAGGAAAAATCCTGCTATTTCCTCTTGAATTGGTCGGAAGCGAGCTTCTGGAGTAAGCGCCCTCCGCAAGTTATTGAGACCGTTCCGCGTTTTCTCGTCCTTCTTCCTCTCAGATATTTCTTTCCGTATGTTCTCACAGACATAGTATCCACATAGACCGGTCCCCGGTGGCTGCTTATCCACACCTTTGAGCACATTTTTAAATTTTAGCGCATCTTTGAATTCACCGACATGTTGATGTGAGAGCCGTCTCCAAACTCTACAATGCAAATAAAATTAAATGAACAAGGGAGTTATTAGCTTAGAAAATGAACAAAAGAGACCGATCGATATAGAGCGCAAATGATTGAAAAATAATTACTTTTGCATCATTTTTCTCATGTCGACCCAAAGATTTGTATTTGAATTCATAGAGTCAATGATGAAAACTATGGCCTCGTGAAGATCAATTTTTAGCAGAATCCAATGGTACCTGCGGACACATTAGATGCAGAGTCATGCATAATTTATCGATTGGACATACCATGCATGGAGTAAACAAAAGAGAATGGGAACATGAGAGAAACACTCACCCAAAATGGTAAGGAAATAGAATATATCTTTTGGATTCATGCTTTTTAAAAAAATTGTACAAGTCTTTCTCCACGTCTATGGGGTGACGTTCTAACATAGTTCCATTAATGATTTGTGGGTCAATGAACCCAATATCATGGATGAGTCTTACTTTGCATTCCCAAATCTTCAATCTGCATAATAGCGTACGGAACAATATAGTTAGGACAATATATATATATATATATGTAGGCAAATGAAGAACGAGATGAGGTAGAAATAAATCACTTACAGAACGTAGCAACTCAGGATAGATTTGTCGAGCTCACGCATATTGAACAGTTGGAACAATTCACTCAACTCAACTGTTACAGAGTACTTTTTGGTGTGATGCTCCTCTGTATAATCCACATACACATATTCTTTTGTCGGTAAAAGTTATGAAATCTTTGTACCAACGTAGAAGACTTTGCATTAGTGGGTGGTAGATCCTTTTCCTTCGCAGGCTCGACGAGAGGCCCTTTCTTCACATATTTTAATGCTACATCAGCCACTGGCATATCGTCCATGTCTAAAAAGGCACGGAGAGACATACCGGCCTCGGACGCATTTTGCATGGCAGTAGCTACAGTCAATCCCATTGCTGTCACAGCATTTATGACCTCGGGGTCATGTTCCGGAGCGGCTTTCACTATGAGGGGGATATCGATTGTTTACTCTGCATCCCGAGCTGGGCAACTTGTTTCCCGCTTTGTATCATTTTTGCTTTTTTTTTCTCCTCCTCCAATATTCCTGCTTGCTTACGAAGTTCAATATCATAGTCTTTAGGCAAATTCTTCACGGATTGGGACACTGTCGATAAAAAATCCGTAGCCCAATAGTCTACAATCGGAGGAATACTTCCTTGGGCTCAGGCTCCTTTAGCGCCTTCAGTTTGCCCTTCCATTTCTCAACGTCAGCCTTCACGACCAATTTGGTTTCAGCATCACTAAGTTCCCAAGGCCTTGGGGTGAGAGGCTTCAGTGATGGCTCCGGTACCCGTGTGGTCTTAGGTACATAAGGGTCCGGGTTAATAGACCAAGAGTGTGTTCCCTTGCTGCCCGCTGCTTCTGTTTCTTCGCTGGAGGAGGAATGGGGGCGACGTCTGCTTATCCTCCGGAGGAGGAATGGGGGGCGACGTCCGCTTATCCTCCGAGGAGGAATGGGGGGCGACGACGTCTGCTTTTCCTCCGGAGGAGGAATAGTGGGAGACGTCTGCTTTTCCTCCGGAGGAGGAATCGTGGGCGACGGCTGCTTAACCACCGGAGGAGGAAGATCGGGGGACGGCGTCGAATGGCGTGAAGGAGGCGTAGGTGAACCAGCACTAGCACCACCACCACCACCAGCACCTGCACCATCGTAGGGGGGTGGACTTGTTAGCCTTGGCGTCTCGCCTGGAAACACTATGTACTTCTTTTTCCATAGAATGAACTGGCGCTTGACATCTCCAAGTCTTCTCTCCCCTTCGGGTGTAGCTATGTCAATCTCCAGGTCCTCAAACGCTTGGACTATGTCTTCCACCGTGACACGAGCATAGCCATATGGAATGGGGTTGTTGTGATGGAGTGCTCCAGGTGTATAGGGTAAAGCACTGCCGGTAGCCACCTTCATGGAAATGTTCCCCACGGGATGCAGATCACATTCTTTCATCTCCTTTACGTCATCCACGGGGTAGTGAGGCTCCGGTGCACGACTCTCGATCATCGGTGCATTAGCACCTGCAGTCGGGGCCTCCGTGGAAGCCACGCTGCTTCTCCGCTGCTGGCTTCCGAGATCCGTTGCATGTTCTTGATGCGGCCCTGCAGCCGACGCTTTTTCTTTCTCAAGTATTCCCGCCACGACCTTCTTCAGGTCAGAAACTTCCATTGCAAGATTCGCCAGTTCATCTGCAGCCCGGTCCGTACCTCTCCTACGGCTTCTGTAACAGTACGGGTCACCCTCCTGGGAAAACCCTACTTTCCACGGCATTCTGCCTTTGCCTCGTATATGTCCTCCGTGTTCAGGATTTCCGAGGGCAACTGTCAGTTGGTCTCTCTCTGTTGAACGTGATCTTGCCCTGTTGAGCTCTGGTCATTGCGTCAACAAGTTCTTTTGTGGGAGCAAACTTTTTCTGCCGGTGAACACACTCCCCTGTCTCCGGGTCTAGCGATCCCCCATGCCCGTACCACCACATTTTGGCTCTTTCGTCCCATCCCTCTGTACCTAGACGGATTCCTCTTGCCCTTAGGCCGTCCTCCATTGCCTGCCACTTAGGCGCCGAAACGCGGTATCCTCCTGGCCCCATAACATGATGGTACTGTTTCTTTTTCGCATTAGCCTTATTTTTTGCCGACATTACCTTGAAATGCTCCGATTTATGTTGCGTCACAAATTCTGTCCAATCATCTCTCAGTTTCTCATATTGTCCAGTGAAATTCGGAGTCTTGCCCTGGCTGACATATTCACGGAACAATTTTTTCTTGAAGTTCCGGAATGCTTCGGCCATCTTCTGAAGAGCGAACTCTTTGACTTCCTCCTCCTCTCACGTCCACCCGGAACGTCCTGACCGAATTCATCTTTTTTGTTGTATTCCGGAGGTAGAATGAAATGTGCAATAAGCTTTCTAAACATAATCTTTTTCGTTCTCTTGTCGACATAAGTGAAACCAACACGTGCTTTCTTTGGCTCCTTCCATTCCTGGACGGTGATCGGGACGACGTCTCTAACAATGACTCCGCATTGGTTGATAAACTTTGTGGTGTGCTGTAGGGCTTGCCGATTTGACTGACTGATTCGATGGTATATATTTCGGAATCTTTCATCTCCTTGGATTTGCCACGCTTTGTCATACTAGATCCGACCGAGGGCTAAATAAGAAAGAGAGTCGCGCGCGTTAGTCTTTGCAATTGGACCGAGGGCTAAAATAAGACCGAGGGCTAAAATATAACCTCGCCGGAGGTGGTTGTTCTTTGCAATTGGAGATCGTCGTTTCGACGGTTGACCTCCGTCATCAATGTCCATTCCTTCACCTCCTTGATCATCGACAATGTCTGTTCCTTCTTCACCTCCTTGATCATCGACAATGTCTGTTCCTCCTTCACCTTCTTGATCCTCAAGGTTCAGATAAGAAGAGATTACATCATCGTCAATGTCTGTTCCTCCTCCGGCTATGATATCTAATATAACCTTCAGCCTCCTGTTCCGCCGTCAGGTCTCTATTGTCTGCCATATGTCACTCCTGCAGACATGCATGTAGTAAAAATTAATTAAGTATATAGGAGACTTAGCAAATATTGTCGTAGAAAGAGGGAAAACAGATTGGTAGGGTCTCTCAAATGACTTGGAGAACCCCAAAGCTAGGTTGCATTTGCTTTTCTGGTCATTTTTGGTATATTATACTTAATATTCTGAATTTATTGAATTAAAACTTACTTTCATTATTTTAATGAATTTAACTCAAATTCAAATATGGTCTCATTTTAAACTTTGTCAAACATGAATGATAATGATATAAACAGATAGCTACATTTTTGTGAACATTTTGCATATTTTTCCATATTTTTTGGAATTATAAATTAAAAGTTATTTAATTTAGAGATTTAATTTGTTCTGTAATTCCATATACAGTGGGCCCCACGTGTCATGATGACGTCATTAAAAAAACTCGTCAACACGTGGCCAGGTGACGTCATGATGACGTCACCCCTGGCGTCACACGGTGGCCGGCGGTGGCAGTTCAGGCTCTCGGGTCTCCGGCGATTCCGTCGATTCCGGCCACGGGGGAGGGAACGGAGATGGGGAGGAGGCCACTGTGGTGCTCGCCACGGGGGAGGGGACGGAGATGGGGACGAGGCCACACGGCCACTGTTGTCTCGCCGGCGGCGAATCTGGCCGCGGTAGCGAGCGCGAGGGCGGCGCGTTCTCAGTTCGTGGTCGCCGTTCGAGGGCGGCGCGTTCGCGCGTGATTCGTGTTCTCGATCCGTTCGATGGCGTTCGCGCGTTGGATCTAGGGCGACGGCGACGGCCCGCGGGGAACCTACCGGAGAGACGGCGACGGGACGGGGGCGGAGCAGGGTGGAGGCGGTGGAGAGAAGGGCTCGACGACGGCGACGGCGACGGCGATGGAGACGGCGCGGTCCTCTGCGCGGGACGGCGACGGGGCAGAAAGACGAGCAGGCGCCGCGGCGCGAGGAAGAAGGGTTTGTGACTTAGAAAATTTTGGGGCAGGAAGGCATCCACATATATAGTTCCAGCCTTTAGTCCGGGTGGTGTCACGAACCGGGACTAAAGGTCCCCTGGGGTACCCTCCGCGGGCCTTTAGTCCCGTGGTGTCACGAACCGGGACTAATGGTGAAAATTTTCGCGGCTTTCTCGTTCCCGCGCAGAACGAGCCTTTAGTCCCGGTTCGTGACACGAACGGCGACTAAAGGTGGTTATTCGAATAGAAATAATAGATGCGTGCAACCTTAAAAATACAAATAATATATCAGAAAATTCAGAAAAATAAAACTAATTCTTTTTCCAATCTTAAAAATACAAATAATATTGTGTTCAGGCTTCCCCGGGTTGTTCGAGCGTAAAATATTCTTGTGTTGCTCGAAGTACGGAGCCACCAAGCTCGAATTTTGCAGAACTGTGTAGTGTGCTTCAGTCATAGAATGACCGTCCATACATATCGTTGATTTCTTTCCGATCGTGCCTCTTCCACTTAGTCTCCCCTCGTGCCGCGATTGAGGAATACCAATCGGCTTAAGGTCAGGAACATAGTCAATACAGAACTCAATTACCTCCTCATTTCCATAGCCCTTTACGATGCTTCCTTCTGGCCTAGCACGATTACGAACATATTTCTTTAATACTCCCATAAACCTCTCGAAGGGGAACATATTGTGTAGAAATACAGGACCGAGAATGGAAATCTCTTCGACTAGGTGGACCAGGAGGTGCGTCATAATATCGAAGAAGGATGGTGGAAACAGCAACTCAAAACTGACAAGACATTGGACCACATCGTTCTGTAACCGTGGTAGATCTTCTGGACTGATTACCTTCTGAGAGATTGCATTGAGGAATGCACACAGCTTCACAATGGCTACTCGAACATTTTCCTGTAGGAGGCCCCTCAAAGCAATCGGAAGCAATTGCGTCATAATCACGTGGCAGTCGTGAGACTTCAGGTTTTGGAACTTTTTCTCCGCCATGTTTATTATTCCCTTTATATTCGACGAGAAGCCAGACGGGACCTTCATACTGCTCAGGCATTCAAAAAAAATGACCTTCTCTTCTTTCGTAAGAGCGTAGCTGGCACGACTTGAAACCATTCCGGATGCCGGTCATCTGGGTCTTTCAAAAGTTGTTGATCCCGCCGTGCTTCCTTTGTATCCTTTGTCTTCCCATACACGCCCAAGAAGCTTAGCAGGTTCACGCAAACATTCTTCGTAACATGCATCACGTCGATTGCAGAGCGGACATCTAGGACTTTCCAATACTGTAGCTCCCAAAATATCGATTTCTTTTTCCACATGGGTACGTGCCCGTCAACTCCCTGCGGAACTGATTGTCCGCCAGGACCCTTTCCAAAGATGACATTCAAATCCTTGACCATATCAAATATCTCATCTCCAGTACGTTCCGCAGGCTTCGGCGGTGATCTGCCTTGCGTTGAAATGCTTGCCTTTCTTTCTTACCTGGATTTCGGGAAGAAATCGACGATGACCCAGGTACACGTTCTTCCTACAGTTATCCAAAAACACTTTCAGTCTCATGTAAGCAGTGCGTGCATGCTTTGTATCCCTTATTTGACTGTCCAGAAGGTTACTGAGAGCAGCCAATCGTTGATGGTTACAAAAAGCAACGCTCGTAGGTTAAATTCCTCTTCTTTGTGCTCATCCCACACAGGTACACCAGGTTTGCCCCACAATTGTAAAAGTTCATCAACTAATGGCCTTAGGTACACATCGATGTCGTTGCCGGGTTGCTTCGGACCTTGGATGAGCACTGGCATCATAATGAACTTCCGCTTCATGCACAACCAAGGAGGAAGGTTGTAGATGCATAGAGTCACGGGCCAGGTGCTATGGCTGGAGCTCTGCTCGCCAAAAGGATTCATGCCATCAGTACTTAGACCAAATCTTATGTTCCTTGCGTCAGCTGCAAAATCTTGAACTCTCTGTCGATCTTTCTCCATTGCGTTCCATCAGCGGGGTGTCTCAACTCCCCGTCGGACTTACGGTCCTCTTGTGCCATCGCAACAACTTGGCATGATCTTTGTTCCTGAACAGGCGTTTCAACCGAGGTATTATAGGAGCATACCACATCACCTTGCGGAACCCTCTTCCTGGGTTTCTCGCCCTCAACATCGTCACCAGGGTCATCCCCTGATCTTATAACGCAATGCAGTGCATACAGGGCATTCATTCAAATCCTCGTATGCACCGCGGTAGAGGACGCAGTCGTTAATGCATGCATGTATCTTCAGAATCTCTAAACCTAGAGGGCACACAACCTTCTTTTGCTTCGTACGTACTGTGGCAACTCGTTATTCTTCGGAGCATATTCTTCAAAATTTTCAGCAAATTTTCAAATGATGAGTCAGCTACACCTTCCCGTGCCTTCCATTTCAGCAAATCCAGTGTGGAGCCCAGCTTTTTTCAGACTATTGTCGCATCCTGGGTACAGTGACTATCGTGATCCTCTAACATGCGATCCAAATGCTCCCTCTCCTTGTCAGTTTCGCAGCGTCTCCGTGCATCAGCAATGGTCCGACCAAGATCATCAGGCGGGTCATCATGTGCCTCTTCTTCACCTTCACCAAACCCTTCCCCACCTTCAGCATCATCCTCCATGAAAGTATCACCGAAAAGGTCATGATAGTTGAAATCGATATCATCCTCTTCTTCATCTTCTTCCATTCTAACCCCTCTTTCTCCATGCTTGGTCCAACAATTATAGCTTGGCATGAAACCGTGCCGAAGCAGGTGCATGTGAACGACTCTTGAGAGGAGTGACCCTTCTCATTCTTACATTCAGCACATGGACACATATAAAACCTCGCTGTTTGTTCGCATTTGCCACTACGAGGAAATCTTTCAAACCCGTAGTGAACTCACCGGAGAGTCGGTTACCGTACATCCATTGCCGATTCATCTGCATTATTATTATATAAAGTATATAATTAACCATCATGCATCTGTTAAACTAACTAGCTAGCTGGAAATAATACAAATCATGAAAGGTTCAAGTTGCTAACCGCGATCACGGAGGTAAAATAAATGAAAACGCTCAAGTGTGTTTCATGCTATGGGGCATTTCATCGAACACCTTGTGTGCATAGTAGGAACCAAAAGCATACCCACCACCCCCTTGTGAATATTATGAGCAAATGTGGCCAAGTGCAGCGAGGTGAGTCCTATATATAGGGATGGGCCTTTAGTCCCGGTTCACCTGGACAACCGCGGCTAAAGGCCGTGGGGCCGGCCCGAGGACCTATTAGTCCCCGTTGGTCTGGCCAACCGGGACTAAATCCCCTCCCCTCCGCCAGCTGTGGGCCGAGCGCGCTGGGCCCAGACTATTGGTCGCGGGTCACGTCCCGAACCGTGACTAAAGACCCCTATGGTCGCGGGTCCATTATTTTGGGGACTAATGGGGGCGTACCGAAGGCCTATTTTCTACCAGTGTATGCACACAAGGTGTTCAATGAAATTCCCGAGAGCATGAAACACACATGATATGAAGTGTCCGAGCCACACTTGAGCATTTTCATTTATTTTTTTCTCCGCGATCGCGGTTAGCAACTTGAACCTTTCATGATTTGTATTATTTCTAGCTAGTTAGTTTAACAAATGCATGATGGTTAATTATATACTTTATATAATAATAATGCAGATGAATCGGCAATGGATGTACGGTAACCGACTCTCCGGCGAGTTCACTACGGGTTTGAAAGATTTCCTCGTAGTGGCAAATGCGAACAAGCAGCGAGGTTTTATTATCCGTCCATGTGCTGAATGTAAGAATCAGAAGGGTCACTCCTCCTCAAGAGTCGTTCACATGCATCTGCTTCGGCACGGTTTCATGCCAAGCATAATTGTTGGACCAAGCATGGAGAAAGAGGGGTTAGAATGGAAGAAGATGAAGAAGAGGATGATATCGATGTCAACTATCATGAGGCTTTCGGTGATACTTTCATGGAGGATGATGCTGAAGGTGGGGAAGGTTTTGGTGAAGGTGAAGAAGAGGCACATGATGAGCCCGCTGATGATCTTGGTCGGACCATTGCTGATGCACGGAGACGCTGCGAAACTGACAAGGAGAGGGAGAATTTGGATCGCATGTTAGAGGATCACACGAAGTCGCTGTACCCTGGATGCGACAATAGTCTAAAAAAGCTGGGCTGCACACTGGATTTGCTGAAATGGAAGGCACGGGAAGGTGTAGCTGATTCATCATTTGAAAATTTGCTGAAAATGTTGAAGAATATGTTTCGGAAAAATAACGAGTTGCCCGCCAGTACGTACGAAGCAAAGAAAGTTGTCTGCCCTCTAGGTTTAGAGATTCTGAAGATACATGCATGCATTAACAACTGCATCCTCTACCGCGGTGAATACGAGAATTTGAATGAATGCCCTGTATGCACTGCATTGCGTTATAAGATCAGAGGCGATGACCCTGGTGACGATGTTGAGGGCGAGAAACCCAGGAAGAGGGTTCCCGCCAAGGTGATGTGGTATGCTCCTATAATACCTCGGTTGAAACGTCTGTTCAGGAACAAAGATCATGCCAAGTTGTTGCGATGGCACAAAGAGGACCGTAAGTCCGACGGGGAGTTGAGACACCCCGCTGATGGAACGCAATGGAGAAAGATCAACAGAGAGTTCAAAGATTTTGCAGCTGACGCAAGGAACATAAGATTTGGTCTAAGTACCGATGGCATGAATCCTTTTGGCGAGCAGAGCTCCAGCCATAGCACCTGGCCCGTGACTCTATGCATCTACAACCTTCCTCCTTGGTTGTGCATGAAGCGGAAGTTCATTATGATGCCAGTGCCCATCCAAGGTCCAAAGCAACCCGGCAACAACATCGATGTGTACCTAAGGCCATTAGTTGATGAACTTTTACAGTTGTGGGGCAGACCTGGTGTACCTGTGTGGGATGAGCACAAAGAAGAGGAATTTGACCTTAGAGCGTTGCTTTTTGTAACCATCAACGATTGGACTGCTCTCAGTAACCTTTCGGGACAGTCAAATAAGGGATACAAAGCATGCACGCACTGCTTACATGAGACTGAAAGTGTATTTTTGGATAATTGTAGGAAGAACGTTTACCTGGGTCATCGTCGATTTCTTCCCCGAAATCATAACGTAAGAAAGAAAGGCAAGCATTTCAACGGCAAGGCAGATCACCGGCCAAAGCCTGCGGAACGTACTGGAGCTGAGATATTTGATATGGTCAAGGATTTGAAAGTCATCTTTGGAAAGGGTCCTGGCGGACAATCAGTTCCGCTGGGAGTTGACGGGCACGTACCCATGTGGAAAAATAAATCGATATTTTGGGAGCTACAGTATTGGAAAGTCCTAGATGTCCGCTCTGCAATCGACGTGATGCATGTTACGAAGAATATTTGCGTGAACCTGCTAAGCTTCTTGGGCGTGTATGGGAAGACAAATGATACAAAGGAAGCACGGCAGACCAGCAACTTTTGAAAGACCCAGATGACCGGCATCCGGAATGGTTTCAAGGTCGTGCCAGCTACGCTCTTACCAAAGAAGAGAAGGTCATTTTTTTTGAATGCCTGAGCAGTATGAAGGTCCCGTCTGGCTTCTCGTCGAATATAAAGGGAATAATAAACATGGCGGACAAAAAGTTCCAAAACCTGAAGTCTCACGACTGCCACGTGATTATGACGCAATTGCTTCCGATTGCTTTGAGGGGGCTCCTACCGGAAAATGTTCGAGTAGCCATTGTGAAGCTATGTGCATTTCTCAATGCAATCTCTCAGAAGGTAATCAGTCCAGAAGATCTACCACGGTTACAGAACGATGTGGTCCAATGTCTTGTCAGTTTCGAGTTGGTGTTTCCACCATCCTTCTTCAATATTATGACGCACCTCCTGGTCCACCTAGTCGAAGAGATTTCCATTCTCGGTCCTGTATTTCTACACAATATGTTCCCCTTTGAGAGGTTTATGGGAGTATTAAAGAAATATGTTCGTAACCGTGCTAGAACAGAAGGAAGCATCGTAAAGGGCTATGGAAATGAGGAGGTAATTGAGTTCTGTATTGACTATGTTCCTGACCTTAAGCCGATTGGTATTCCTCAGTCGCGGCACGAGGGGAGACTAAGTGGAAAAGGCACGATCGGAAGGAAATCAACGATATGTATGGACGGTCATTCTATGACTGAAGCACACCACACAGTTCTGCAAAATTCGAGCTTGGTGGCTCCGTACTTCGAGCAACACAAGAATATTTTCCGCTCGGACAACCCGGGGAAGCCTGAATCATGGATTAGAAAGGCCCACATGGAGACTTTCGGCAGTTGGTTGCGAAAACATTTAATGAATGACAATGATGTTGGAGATCAGCTGTACATGTTGGCCAAGACACCATCTTCGACTATAACGACTTTCCAAGGGTACGAGATTAATGGGAATACATTTTACACGATCTCCCAAGATAAAAAAGAGCACCAACCAAAACAGTGGTGTCCGCTTTGATGCAGCAACCGAGATTGGGAAAAAGGTCACACATTATGGTTACATAGAGGAGATATGGGAACTTGACTATGGACCCTCCTTTAAGGTCCCTTTGTTCCGGTGCAAATGGTTCAAGCTAACAGGAGGTGGGGTAAAGGTGGACGAGCAATACGGAATGACAATGGTGGATTTCAACAATCTTGGTTACCTTGACGAACCATTCGTCCTAGCCAAAGATGTCGCTCAGGTTTTCTATTTGAAGGACATGAGTAGCAAACCGAGGAAACGGAAAGATAAGAAAACGATCAGTACATCATGCGATGATCCAAAGCGCCACATTGTTCTTTCAGGGAAAAGAAACATCGTGGGAGTGGAGGACAAGACAGACATGTTAAAAGATTATAATATGTTTGGTGAAATTCCGCCCTTCAAAGTGAGCACTGACCCAAGCATTAAGTTAAATGATGAGGATTCTCCATGGATACGGCCAAATCGTAAGAAAGCGGGGACAGAAGGGAAGAATTGATGTGTAATAATTTATTGTACCAAACTTTTTTGAATGGATATCATGTGAATTATATTATCTCTGATGTGTTGAATACTAACTCCTTTGCAAAATATTTGAGAAAACGAGTGGAAAACAAGGAAAACAGAAGGTTACTTAAATGTCTCAAAACCTTGTGAGATAAAATATCTAATTTCATAACTTTTATTAAAAACAGAAAAACAGACGCGCTAGCACGCCGCAGTGTCGCCGGAATACAAATTCTTTTATTAAAAAGAGAAAACAGACGAACACTACTCCTCGTCGTCGTCGTCGGGGAACTCGTCGGTGACCTCCTCCGGGCCATCGTCGTCGTTGAACTCGTCGGTGACCTCCTCGTCGTTGTCGGAGGTGCATGATGGTATGTCCGAGATAGGCCCCCACCTCGGATCGTAGGAGGCCCAGTCTTCGCTGGCGTGGTCGGCCCGACGAAGCTCTTGCAGCGCCTTCGTCCTCGCCTCCCGAGCAGCATCTAACACGAGGTGGCGTTCGAGGCAGCGCTCCGCCCGCTCAGCCGCGCGGGTCTGCCAGAGCTCCTCGTCGGCGCTCTCCTCCCCCGGGTTGTTCCGGTAATACTCGCGGACGACGCGGTCTTCCCTGGCGTCGACTAGGCCCTGAAACGCAAGGTGGCAGAGGTGGAGGTGGTCGGCGGCAGTGACGATCTGCGGCTTCGGCGCCCTGGCCTCCGCTTCCCAGATGGTGTGGCAGTCGTTGAAGTTCATCAGCGACCGCGGGCGGTTGAGGCGCCAGGCCGCCGCGTCCCAGGCGCGGGCGGCCTCCGCCGCCGTCACAAAGGAGCCGAGGGGGATGCGGTCGTCCCCCCAGCGGATATCTGCGCTGAACATTCCGTTCTGCCGTGCTCGGACGCCGCGGAAGCCGGTGGTGCTGTTCCTCCTCGGAGGCATGGTGGAAGCGCGACGATGCGTGGAGAGGAGTGGGCGCGTGGAGAGGAGAAGACGCGCTCGAGGCGCGACAGTTTATACCGCGCCCTCCTGGCCACGCGTCACAACTCCCGCGCCACGCGCCACCCTAACACAACCAAACAAATAGTTGCACATTACTACCCAAGCTCAAAGTGAACACTGACCCAAGCATGGATGGATGTGTTAAAGGGGGGGGTGTAGAACAAAACAATCAATATCACCATCATACAGCCCTACCGTGGCTACTCGGTGCAATATGCATACCAAATGCAAGGCAGGACGTATGATGGCGAATCCGGATGTTTTGTATTTGCTCAATGAACTGAATATATGATGTATAAAACCTTAAAGGGGGATGTAGAACAAAACAATCGGTATCGCTATCATACAGCCCCACCGTGGCTACTGGGTGCAATATGCATACCAAATGCACGGCAGGACGTATGATGGCGAATCCGGATGTTTTGTATTTGCTCGATGAACTGACCGGTGTATGAAGGTGGGCTATATATAGGGTCATCCGGCTCACAAAGTGTTGTGCTAGGGTTTTGATCCAACGGTTAAGAAACACCCTCATCCAACGGCTCACAACAGCTCGAAAGAAACACACCGTAGCCCTGATCGAACGGCTCACAACAGCTCGAAAGAAACACACCCCGGATCCAACGACTCACAAGCGCTTGAAAGAAACACACGATCCGTGTGATTCTATCTGATTGGTCCAAACGAAACCCTAACCCATTTAGTCCCGGTTGGTGTCCTCAACCGGGACTAAAGGGATGATCCCGTTTCCCAATGAAACCCGTACCATTTAGTCCCGGTTGGTAAAACGGGCCGGGACTAAAGGGATATATGTTTTCTTCTCGCTATATATATGTATGAATTGCCACACCATTGGCCTAAACACATACAAACTCACCACTCTCTCATGGCTTCTACCATACCCACTCTAACATTCATCCAGGCGGAGGCACTTTCCGCCTCGAACTACCGGCCCCTGCCCGTGCGGCTACAACGTTCCCGCCGGTTGGATGCTGAGCGCCGGAGGAGTGCCGGTCCCTCATCTTCCTCAAGGTGTGGCGCGTCGGGCGGCCATCACGAACCACTACTACCACGAGCTCATGCCGGAGCAGCGGAGGAATCCCAGTTGGCATCCCGATTACCAGCATACTTGGGATGCCTTCTTCATCAATCGGCGTGAGAGGGCGCTCGCCATGTATGAGGAGGACGGTCTGCCTCGTGGGAACTTTCACGAGGCCGGTCGTCGGCTATGGTGGTACGGCCGGACTCTACAGAGCGTCATGGACTACATCAGGGCCGGCGATATCCCCCGCCTGCGCTACCCTCACGCCCAGTCCTGGAGTCGTGATCCTCCGAGGGAGTGCAGAGCACAGTCAGACGATAGTGACGACGACGGCGGCGACTACGACGACTACGAGTCGGAGTACTATAGGCCTAGGCAGGAGTATGACTAGCAGATATCAGATCCACAGTGTGTTGCCATTATGTAGATCGATCATGCATCTATGCTCTCCGTTTAGGTTTAGATCCACTCTTGCCATTATGTACTGCCTTTTTATCTATGGGGAAATTTCTGAAAGATCCTCTGACCCTCAGTAGACCTCACTATGCTTGCTCTGACCCTGGCCAGTCAAGCCTCCGTCCCTTCTGTTCACTGGATTTGCCACAGCCGAGTCTCTCTCAGCTGAATTTTCTGATATATTATTTGTATTTTTAAGATTTTAAAATGAAGTAGTTTTTTTTTCTGAATTTTCTGATATATTATTTGTATTTTTTAGATTTTAAAAAGAATTAGTTTTATTTTCTGAATTTTCTGATATATTATTTGTATTTTTAAGATTTTAAAATGAAGTAGTTTTATTTTTCTGAATTTTCTGATATATATTATTTGTATTTTTAAGATTTTAAAAAGAATTAGTTTTATTTTCTGAATTTTCTGATATATTATTTGTATTTTTTAAGATTTTAAAATGAAGTAGTTTTATTTTTCTGAATTTTCTGATATATTATTTGTATTTTTAAGATTTAAAAAAGAATTAGTTTTATTTTTCTGATTTTTCTGATATATTATTTGTATTTTTAAGATTTTAAAAAGAATTAGTTTTATTTTTCTGAATTTTCTCATATATTATTTGTATTTTTAAGATTGTAAAAAGAAAATTATTTGAAAAATCACCTTTAGTCGCGGGAACGAAATGCCGCGAAAAACCTTTAGTCGCGGTTCGTGACACCAACCGGGACTAAAGGTACCCCTTTAGTCCCGGCTGGGGAGACGAACCGCGACTAAAGGCCCGCGGAGGGTACCCGGAGGGGACCTTTAGTCGCGGTTGGTGTCCCCAACTGGGATTAAAGGCTGGCCCTATATATTCGTGATGTCTTCCTGCCCCAAAAATTTCTAAGTCCCAAACGCTCGTCTTCCTCGCGCCGGCGCCCTGCTCGTCTTCTGCCCCGATTCCGTCGCCGTCGCCCGCGTAGAGACTCTGCGAGGGGACCGCGCTATCGCCGTCGTCGCCCGCACCCTTCTCTCCACCGCCTCCACCCTGCTCGGCCCCCGCCCCGTCGCCGTCTCCGGTAGGTTCCCCGCGGGCCTCGCGCCGCCCTCGAACCAACGCCCTCGAACGACGACCACGAACCGCGAACGCGCCGCCCTCGAACCACGAGCCCTCTCGCTCGCTCCCACGGCCAGATTCGCCGCCGGCGAGCACCACAGTGACCGTCCTCCCACCGCTCCTCGTCGGCGCTCCTCGTCCCTGCCTCCTCCCCATCTCCGTTCCCTCCCCCGTGGCCGGAATCGCCGGAGACCCGAGAGCCGAAACTGCCACCGCCGACCACCGTGTGACGCCAGGGTGACGACATCATGACGTCACCTGGCCACGTGTTGGCGAGGTTTTTTTTAAATGACGTCATCATGACACGTGGGGCCCACTGTATATGGAATTACAGAACATAATTAAATCTTCTAAATTAAATAAGTTTTAATTTATAATTCCAAAAATTATGGAAAAATATGCAAAATGTTCACAAAAATGTAAGCTATCTGTTTATATCATTTTCAATCATGTTTGACAAAGTTTAAAATGAGACAATATTTGAATTTGAATTAAATTCATTAAAATAATGAAAATAAGTTTTAATTCAATAAATTCAGAATATTAAGTGTAATATACCAAAATGACCAGGAAAGCAAATGCAACCTAGCTATGGGGTTCTCCAAGTCATTTGAGCAACTAATCTTGGACACACCTCTAAAGTATGGTTTTCCCCCTCCGGTGGTCATCGTTCTTCCACCCAAAACCCTAGCAATCTGTTCTCTCGTTCTACAACAATATTTGCTAAGTCTCCTATATACTTAATTAATTTTTACTACATGCATGTCTGCAGGAGTGACATATGGCGGACAATAGAACCTTGCATCTTACGGATCAGGAGGCTGAAGGTATTATATACGGCATGATAGCCGACGAGATCCCTTATGTGCCGGGCCCAGAAGATGAGCAAGAAAAGGATGTAGTCTCTTCTTATCTGAACCTTGATGATCAAGAAGGTGAAGGAACGGACATTGTCGATGATCAAGAAGGTGAAGGAATGGACATTGTCGACGATCTCCAATTGCAAAGACCAACCACCTCCGGCGAGGTATATATATATATACATTGAGCCTCTCGTGATACAAACTTACTGAAATGTGAATACATATGCATTAACGCGCGCGACTCTCTTTCTTCTTTTATCCCTCGACCGGATCGAGTACGACAAAGCGTGGCAAATCCAGGGCGATGAAAGAAGGAGAAACATATACCATCGAATCAGTCGGTGAAACCGGCAAGCCCCTACAGCACACCACAAATTTTATCAACCAATGCGGAGTCATTGTTAGAGACAACGTCCCGATCACCGTCCAGGAATGGATGGAGCCAAAGAAAGCACGTCTTGGTTTCAGTTATGTCGACAAGAGAACGAAAAAGGATCTGTGGAGAAAGCTTATGATACATTTCATTCTACCTCCGGAATACAACAAAAAAGATGAATTCGATAACGAGGTTCCAGGTGGACGTCAGAGGAGGAGGCTAGTCAAAGAGTTCGCTCTTCAGAAGATGGCCGAAGCATTCCGGAACTTCAAGAAAAAATTGTTCCGTGAATATGTCAACAAGGGCAAGACTCCGATTTTCACTGGACAACATGAGAAACTGAGAGCTGATTGGCCAGAATTTGTGACCCATAAGAAATCGGAGCATTTCAAGGAAATATCGAAAAAAATAAGGTTAATGCGGATAAGAAACAGTACCATCATGTTATGGGGCCAGGAGGATACCGCGTTTCCGCGCCTAAGTGGCAGAAGATGGAGGACGACCTGAGGGCGCGAGGAATCGCTCTAGGTACAGAGGGATGGGACGAAAGAGCCAAAATGTGGTGGTACGGGCATGGGGGATCACTAGACCCGGAGACAGGAGCGTGTGTTCATCGGCAGAAAGCGTTTGCTCCCACAAAAGCCCTTGTTGACGCAATGGCCAAAGCTCAACAGGGCTTGATCACGTTCAACAGAGAGAGACGGACTGACCCATGTCCTCGGGAATCCTGAACACGGAGGACATATACGAGGCAAAGGCAGAATGCCGTGGAAAGTAGGGTTTTCCCAGGAGAATGACCCGTACTGTTACAGAAGCCGTAAGAGAAAGACGGACCAGGCCGTAGATCTTCTGGCGAAGCTTGCATCGGAAGTTAGTGAGTTGAAGCAGACTGTGCAGGGAATACTTGTGAAAGAAACATCGGCGGCTGCAGGGCCGCATGAAGATCATGCAGCGGATCTCGGAAGCCAGCATCAGCGGAGAAGCAGCGTGGCTTCCACGGAGGCCCCGCCTGCAGGTGCTAATGCACCGATGATCGAGAGTCGTGCACCGGAGCATCACTACCCCGTGGATGATGTAAAGGAGATGAAAGAATGTGATCTGCATTATCCCGTGGGGAACATTTCCACGAAGGTAGCTACCGGCAGTGCTTTACCCTGTACACCTGGAGCACTCCACCACAACAACCCCATTCCATATGGCTATGCTCGTGTCACGGTAGAAGACATAGTCCAAGTGTTTAAGGACCTGGAGATTGACATAGCTACACCCGAAGGGGAGAGAAGACTTGGAGATGTGAAGCGTCAGTTCATTCTATGGAAAAAGAAGTACATAGTGTTTCCAGGCGAGACGCCAAGGCTAACAAGTCCACACCCCCTCCGATGGTGCAGGTGGTGGTGGTGGTGGTGCTGGTGCTGGTTCACCTACGCCTCCTTCACGCCATTCGACGCCGTCCCCCGATACACAATCTCCGGCGGGTAAGCAGGCGTCGCCCACCAATCCTCCTCCGGCGGATAAGCAGCCGCCGCCCCCCAATCCTCCTCCGGCAGATAAGCAGGCGTCGCCCCCCAATCCTCCTCCGGCGGATAAGCAGTCGTCGCCCCCCATTCCTCCTCCGGCGGATAAGCAGCCGTTGCCCCCCATTGCTCCTCCGGCGAAGAAACAGAAGCAGGCGGACAACAAGGAAACCCGCTCTTGGACTATTAACCCGGAGGCTTATGTACCTAAGACCACACGGGTACCGGAGCCATCACTGAAGCCTATCCCCCCAAGGCCTTGGGAACTTAGTGAAGCTGAAACCAAATTGGCCGCGAAGGCTGATTATGAGAAATGGTCTGCCGATAAGAAGGCGCTAAGGGAGCCTAAGCCCAAGGAAGTATACCCTCCGTCGGTACAGAAGTGGGCTACGGGTTTTTTGTCGACACCGTCCCAAGCCGAGAAGAATTTTCCTAAAGACTATGAAAGTGAACTTCGTAGGCAAGCAGAAATATTGATGGAGGAGAAAGAAAAAAGGAAAAAAAGCGGGAAACAAGTTGACCAGCTCGGGATGCAGAGTAAACAATCGATCCCCCCGCTCATAGTGAAAGCCGGTCCGGAACAGGACCCCGAGGTCAGAGCAGCTGCGGCAGCAATGGGATTGATTGTAGCTACTGCCATGAATAATGCGTCCGAGATGGGTTTGTCTCTTCGTGCCTTGTTAGGCCTGGACGATGCGCCAAAGGGTGAGGTAGTATTACAATATGTGAAGAAAGGGCCTTTCGTCGAGCCTGCGCAGGAAAAGAGTCTACCACCAGTAATGCAAAAGCTGCTATGTTGGTACAAAAATTTCATATCATATTCCGACAAAGAATATATTCATGTGGATGTTACAGAGGAGCATCACACTAAGAAGTACTCTGTAGCAGTTGAGATGAGTGAATTGTTCCAGCTGTTCAATCTGCGCGAGCTCGACAAATCTATCCTGAGTTGCTACGTTCTGTAAGTGATTTATTTCTACCTCATCTCCTTCTTCATTGCCTGCACTATATATATATATATATATATATATATATATATATATATATATATATATATATATATATATATATATATAGTCCTAACTATATTGTTGCGTACGCTATTATGCAGATTGAAGATTTGGGAATGCAAAATAAGACACATCCATGATGTTGGGCTCATTGACCCACAAATCATTAATGGACATGTGTCACAATATTACCCCCTAGACGTGGAGAAAGACTTGTACAATTTTCTTAAAAAGCATCAACTCAAAAGTCATATTCTATTTCCTTACCATTTTGGGTGAGTGTTTCTCTCTTGTGCCCATTCTCTTTTGTTTACTCCATGCATGGTATGTCTAATCGATAAGTTATGCATGACTGTGCATGTAACGTGTCCGCAGGTTCCACTGGATGCTGCTAAAAATTGAACTTCACACCTCCACAGTTTTTATCATGGACTCTATGGATTTAGATCCAAAGCTTTGGATCGACATGAGAAAATTGCTGCAAAGGTAATTATTTTCAATCATTTGCGCTCTATATCGATCGGTCTCTTTTGTTCATTTCCTAATATGCAGTAGCTAATAACTCCTTTGCTCATTTAATTTTCTTTCCCCTGTAGAGTTTGGAAACGGTTCTCAAAAGAAATTGTCGGTGAATTCAAACATCAGATAGAATTTAAAATTTTAGTTCGTGTGGATAAGCAGCCACTGGGGACCAATCTATGTGGATACTATGTTTGTGAGAACATACGGAAAGAAACCTCTGAGAAGAAGAAGTCGGAGAGCACGCGGAAGAGTTTCAATAACTTGCGGATTTTTCCTTAGGCATGTCATCGATCCTAAAGGAGAACACTATACGTCCGACGAAGACCAATTCAAGAGGACTTAGCAGGATTTTTCCTTATGCATCTCCTAGATTGAAACTTGTTCTAAGTTGTGTATATCCATCGTAATTGTGTATGCAAACTTGTTCGAAGTTGTATATGGTCACCCGAGATTGAATATATATTATATATTCTTATTGAATTCTTCTTGTTTGAAATTTCATATATGCATGTATATAGTACCGTACAATATATATGTGTACTGAAACTTCATCAAAATTAAAATAAAACACAAAATAGAATATAAAAGAAATAAAACAAAACAAATTAAAAAGAAACCAGGTTTAGGGGGGCTAAAACCCTAAACCTGCGGAGGAGGCCTTCAGTCCCGGTTAGCCACGAGAACCGGGACTAAAGGTCCTCCCCCCCGACGGATTCCTGGCGCCCACGTGGACGGGCCTTTAGTCCCGGTCCGTAACAGGCGCGACTATAGGGGGTGTCTTTAGTCGCGCATATTTAGTCCCGGTTGCGCGGCCGGGACTAATGGCCTTTACGAACCGGGACTGAAGGCCTATTTTCTACCAGTGTACGCCGAGTGTTGCACTCGGCATAGAGAGTGCCGAGTATTTTCAGGCCTTCGCCGTGTATTTTTGATACACGGCATACTATCGAATTCCAGTAGCGTGAGGCTGCAGAAGGAAGACACCCTTCGCTTCCCTCTGACGATGGAGATCATCGCTGCTGTCATCTTCGTAAGCTAGCGAGTAGCGAACCCTTCCCCACGGTATCACTTTTCAACATCGACCCATTGAAGCTCACAAAATGTAGGGCATTCCAGGATATATTTGGAGCTGCTACGGACACCACGGCTGCCACGCTAGAATGGGCCATGGCGGAGCTGATCCGCAACCCACATGCGATGGCAAGGGCGAAACTCGAAGTTCGACAGACTATGGGACAGGGCAAATCCATGGTCACGAGCGCATACCTCGGCGACCTCCACTACCTCCGGATGGTTATCAAGGAAACGCTCAGGCTTCACCCCTCCGGGGCACTCATCCTTCGAGCGAGCCAGCAGAATTGCCAGGTCATGGGCTACGACATACCCAAGGGCACCCATGTCACGACAAACGCCTTCACGGTGGGCAGGGACCCCGCGCACTGGGGGCAGGACGCGGAGGATTTCCGGCCGGAGAGGTTCGAGGAGAGCGGCGCCACCAGCGTGGAGTACAAAGCAGGGCACGCAGATGTAGTTCATCCCGTTTGGAGCGGGCCGTAGGCAGTGCCCTGGAGCTCTGTTCGCTACCACGACCATGGAGCTTGTGCTGGCTAACCTCTTGTACCATTTTGACTGGGCGATTCCAGGTGGGGCAGGCCCGGAGACGCTGGACATGAGCGAAGCGTTTGGGATCATCTTGCACACTAGGTCGAGCCTCTGCCTGGAGGCGGTCAGCAGTTTGATGACATCTAAAGAACCAGCAGCGTCTGGGTCTTAGAACTTAGAAGTGGCAGCCAAGACGATGCTAAGATATGCCAGAAGCTCTGTGTAAGCAGTAAAAAATAATAAATAGGTTTAAACTAATTAGGTCCACCCTTCAAATATCTCTGAAATTTGAACTATAAGTAGTCCATCAATTGTTTGGTATCCGTTTAGGATGAATACTATCAATATCATCTTGGTTTTTTTGGTTGAAACTATAAATATCCAAGTATAAGCAGAAACAAAACTATCACAACAATCTGCCAAAACAAATCATTATGCAAAGATTAAATTCAAATAAAATACTTTTGTAAATATGAAAATTCTGACTTTTTTTAGAAAATGAAAGATAACAAGCGGATGTTTACTGTTGAGAAATTTCTGAGCCTAATCACGTTCTAGTAATTTGATACGATTTTTCTAATACCGGCAAAATTCTGTTTCATTACCCCAAAAGGTCAAAACTTGCAACTTTAACTTATTAAAGGCTACTGTTGACACTTTATTGAAAGAAAAAAAAAAGATACAAACGAGGTTGCTACAGTAGCAATATGCTACAACTACAAACATAAATAAACAAAATAAAATAGGTGTATTGCCTCCCACAAACGATTTTCTTTAATGCCTTTAAACTAGCCACGATGCAATTTTCATGTTTTCAGAGTCACTGATCTCTTCTTCTCGGCCTATCTTTTCACAAATGCAATGCATGTTCTCGGAAGTTAATGCCCCATTATTTTTTTTCTTCGGAGGTTTACTTCCATGATTCTTTTCAAAGGTTTGAGAAATCCTCAAAATTTGAATGCTAAATAGATCTATTGATATCCCCTGTTTACACTCAACATCTACCACCATGAACCCTAGGACCTCCCAGGGATGGCCAAGATCAACGAGAGGGACTGGTACTTCTTCCTGCAGCATGACCGGAAGGTCAGCAGCGGGGCCCGATGCTGCGCCTTGATGGTGCCTTGACGGGGAGACTTCTTGATGATGATGAATTTTAAGTTTCCGACAACGGCGCCAGAAATTCTTGATGCTTGTTATGGCGTGTTGGGAACCCCAAGAGGAGGGTGTGATGAGTACAACGATAAAAATTTCCCTCAGTTAAGAACCAAGGTTATCAATCCAGTAGGAGAAAGAGGATCTTCGGAAGGTTGATTCCACTGACGGTGGTGATGGCGCCTCACCGGTGTCAGCAACAATGCGGAACCTGCACACAACACAACCAAAATAGTTTGTCCCAACAGTATAGTGAGGTTGTCAATCTCACCGGTCTTGCTGAAAACAAAGATTAGACGTATAGTGTGGAAAATGGTGTATGCTTCCAGTAAGTAAAGAAAGCAGGGAATTGTAGTGGTTTGTTTAACAGTGTAGGAAAATGGACCGGGGATCATAGGTTCACTAGTGGTGTCTCTCCATAAAAGATAGCATGCTGGATGAACAAATTACAGCTGGACAATTGACAAATAGAGGTTGCACCGTAGTGCACATTCATGACATGATGACTACTATGATATTTAGTGAAGGCATTACAATAATATACATAGACCGCTGCATCTATGACTAATAATCCACCCTCAGGTTATCATCCGAACCCCGTTAGGTATTAAGTTGCAAGCAACAGATAAACCCATTAAGAAATGTGTGTAACGTAAACAATGATTGTGCACGCGGGCACTCACACCGCAGTTTTCTCCCTAGTGGCAACAACACGTACTCCCCCGTCACGTTTCTGTCACCCGAGCAGAGGCGAAAAGGAGGCATGAACCCAACTATCGAGCATAAATACTCCCTCTTGGAGTCACTAGCAACTACTTGGCCAGAGCAACCACTAGCAATGGAAAGCATGCAAGATCACCAATAACATATGAAATAAAGACTATAATCAACTTGGCATAAGTTCAATATTCATCGGAGGAGAAGACAACCATCTAGCTACTGCTATGGAGTCGTAGTCCAAGGATGAACTACTCACGCATCACTCCGAAGGCAGACATGGTGATGAAGAGGCCTCCGGTGATGATCTCCTCTCCGGTAGGGTGCCGGGAGACAGCTTCAGGACCACCTGATCTAGGGTTGACGACGACGGCGGCTGCGGAAATTTTTGGGAATTTTTTATCAGGTACTTAGGGTTTTCCTTCGGAGGGGAATAAATAGGCGAAGGGAGACATCGGTGGGCCACCAGGGTGGCCTCACCACCCCTAGGCGCGACCAAGAGGGGGCCGCGCCTGGCTATGCTGAGGGCCCCCCTAGTGCCCATCTTCGACTCCTCTTCGGCCTTCTGGATGCTACCGGGGAAAACAGGATGTCGAGACATCGTAGTGTTTTTCATAGACGGGGGTGCCATGAGACCACGGGTAGAGACGTGGGGAAACGGGATCGCGTTGAAGACAAAGACACAGGATTTACCCAGGTTCGGTACGTCGTAATAGTACGGCGTCCCTACTCCTGCAATCTCACTAATCAGGGCTAAAGCCTGTGTATACAATTACAATGTGAGGTTCTGTTTAGCTATTCGCTGAGGTTCAACTTCCCGGCGAGTTAGCCTGTAGCTTCCTCTCTCTCTATCTTATCTCCCGTCCGGCTTTATATAATAGCCGGTTTAGGGCATACAGAGTAGGAAACCTAGAAGACTACGGTAGCTACTAACTTGGAAAGTAAGGAATCCGCCTTCTCCTCCAAGCCAGATCACGTGGGCCGTGATTCGGGTCCTTCTAGAATCCGGCTTCTGCGCGTCAGCTTACTGGGCCGCCCAATGGACCATAGCCCACTACCACTTGGACCACCCTGGTAATCCGGCACTTATGACCACCATCAGATATACCCCTATTCAGTATATATCCGACAGTAGCCCCCAAGAAGGATTAAAACTCTGATTCGCCGTCTTTCGCCAAATGCATATTGTCCGAGAAATATTGGCCAGTAGTCTTGATTCTTCTTATTCTTCTTCAAAAAGAGATGATAACGTAAAACTCGGAATTCTGAAAATCCGGCTTTTCTCACACGATCCTTCGCGGAGAAGGAACCTCCTACGTTAGCGCTTTAATCATGCTGACGTAAGGGACGTTTGGGTTCCTAGCGGGAAACCCAGAAACATATCTCTGACAGGTTCTCGCGGGAAACGAGGAGATAACCATAATCACCCTGTCGATTCATTTCCCGGATTTTCCGGCGAGTGACACGCGTTGATCATCCAACGGTCAAAAGAGCCGTTGGCACGTATCGTGACGGATTTCCGGCTATAAATAGCCTTCTTCGTCCTCCCGGAAAACCTTCCGCTCCCACTTCCAACGCCATTTCCGCGCCCAAGCTTCCGAGCAGAGAGAAATCTCCGAACGCGTATCATGTCCAAGACCTCACCGGAGGCAAGCCAGCGCCGCCACCAAATGGCCTCTCCGCCGTCCTCGCCAGCCCGCACCGTCGCGCAAGACATAGAGGACATCATCAACACGATGGATCCTATGCTGGACTCCCCAACGCACGCCGGCGGCGAGCCGGTGAAGACCGCGGGCACCGCGGCGGACGAGGGAAATGCTTCCGCCGCCGCGGATCTTGCGGGTTCGAGCTCCACGCCTACTCCGCCGTTCGCTCCCGAGACGGCGGAGGAGAAGATCACGCTCGTTGGCGATGAGCTCGCCGCTGCAGAGGCTGACGCGTCCGCCGCTGCCGGAGCTGACGAAGAAATGGAGACCGCCGGCAACTGGATTGCCTGCAGTATTCCGTCGTCCCTCCTTCCAAACATGGAAAAGGAGGGGTTGGTGCTAAAAGGGAAGTGGCGGCTTCCGGAGCACGAGAACGAACCCTTGCCAAACAACGGCGAACGGGTTCTTCTCTCCTCCCACCTTCTGAGAGGTATGGGACTGCCACCTTCCGCCTTCTTCCTCCATGTCCTCTCCCATTAAAATATCCAACCCCATAACCTGCCACCAAATTCTATTATGTATATGGCCGGCTTTCAGGCCCTCTTCGAGGGTTTTATAGGTATAGAACCTAGAATAGATTTCTGGTTATACTACTTTGGGGTTAAGCGGAACTCTTCGGAGGGCGCACTCCCGACTTGCGGAACCATTTCCTTCACTCTTAGGAGATTTAGGGAGGATTGGTTCCCCAAGATCAAAACCTCGGAATCCGTCAAATTCTGGACGGGTTCCTTCTTTTATCATCCCGATGTTCCTTTCCCGAAAAAGGCCATCGGGGTTCCACCTTTCTCAAACACCGATGCTGTTCCCCAAGAAAATTGGGGAACTGAAGCCGTCCAAGTTCTGCCGCCTGATCTTCTAAGAATCAAGCGGCGCATCGCCAAACTCACTTCCTCTGATCCGCCTCTAACCGGCATGGACACAGTCCTTTGCTGGTTGGACAGGCGGATCCAGCCGTTAGCCAACCATGGTGGCCGTCTCCTTTGCGAGTACACGGGTGCCGGCGATAAAATGCGGACAACCAGCAAAGACTGGGCCGCGAGGGATCTGCGGAGGCGCGTGAACCAGTTGGTCGCATGACGCGACCAATATGAAGCGAGTCGGCCAATGTATACGGCCGACAATCCGGCTCCCAAGGTATTATTTCCGTCATTTGGGTTTAAACTTTTCCATGTTTTCTCGGATTTTTCGCTTTTAACTCTGTTTTTCTTTTCGACAGATTGCTGATCTTCCTGAATCGGAGCTGGCCTCCGAAGCTGAACTGGAGGCGTTGCGCGCCGCCTTTGCAGGTGGGCGAAAGCGCAAGAAGATCTCCTCCTCTGAGGAAATCATTGATCTTGACGGGGTTCCCGTCGCCACCTCCAGGTTAGCGCATCCGGATTATTTTCTTTTGTCGAAGCTTTCTTTTGTCTTCGGAGTTTTAACTTTTTCCGGGTTTTTTGTTTTTTGCCTTTAGCCTACCTCCCTCTACCTTAAAGCCAAAGAAGCTGAAAAGGCACAAGGTTGTGTCCGGCAGAGGCTCTCAACCTTCTCCCGTCATTGCACCGGACACACCGTCCACGATGGCAGAAGAGCATACCACAACCCCCACCACCGAGTCTTTGGAGCCCAGCCAGCCCGTTGTGCCGGACACGGACACGAGGGAAAGGGCGGCTCCAGAGGTGGGAAATTCTTCTCGAACGACCGATGAGGAGATTCCCACCTTTGACAAGGATTTCAAGAACATCAACAATGGCCTAAGCGCGGCCGGTCTTCTTTTTGCGTAATATGCAAAAGAGTTCAATGTAAACTTAGCGGGGTTGCAGCGAATGAGCCAGGTATTTAACTCTAGCCCCCAAGCATTAAGCAAAATGTATACTTTTTTGCCTTGATTCTTTTTAGTTACTCTTTTCCTTGTCGTGTTCCAGCAAACCGCTGAATCCATTAACATGGAAGTTTTCAATAAACTTTCCGTCAAGAATAAAGAAGTTAGAAATCTTCTTTCTATTCTTGACGTGAAAGAGGCGGAGCTGGCATCGTCTCAGCTGAAGCTGTCGGAAACAACAGGTAAACTTTTTTCTCTGAAGTTTTTTTATTCAGCTTTTTGCCTAAGTACTTTTTCCCGAGTTTTGACTAAACTTGGAATTGTTTCCTTGCTTTCCAGCTGCTTTGGCCAAGGCCAAGGAAATAGATGAAGATGCCGGCAATGCTGCCAGTCTCCGTGAGGAGAATCTGGACCTTCATAAGCAGCTTATGAAGGCCAAAAAAGACCTGGAAGCCAGCAATCTGGCCCTTGGAATTGCTGAATCCAAGGCTTCCGACCAGGCGGAAAAGGACAAGTCCACTATTCAGGACTTGGAGAATGCCTTAAACCTGCGCCTGGAGGAAGGCTCCGAGATCGACAAGATTATTGGTAAGTTTTTTTTTTCATTTACCGGTTTTTTTTTCTATACCTTGCTTTTTTTCTCTGCTTTTTCGTTTAACCTTTTGGTTGTTTGTTTGAAAAAGCAGGAGATAACCCAGATCTTACTCGGATTGAAAGGATCCGAGCCTTTGGGAAGGTGTGGACTGCGATCAGAGCTGCTGGCATGCAGTTGGTCAACAAATTATTTCCCACAAGGATTGGGGAATTCTCGGAAGTCTAGGGAGTCCACCTTACGCTCCGCAGCACGGGGTGGTGCACGCATGGCTCTCGGCCTTATGCGTATGCATTACCCTGGTGCCAAATCTTGGCGCGTGGCGTCTGGTATCCCTCAAGGATACACAGAAACCCAGCGAACCACCATCTTTGATGAAATCAAAGGCCACGCCACCAAGATCGCCTCCATGGTGAACATATCCATCACCTATCCAGAAGAGGAGATCCCCGAAGCCCCCGAGAATGACCGCAGCGAAAAAGACTCGGATGCTTGAAGGGCTGTCCTTAACCTGGATGGTGGAAGTAGACAATAGGAGCATTACTGCACTTTTACAATGTAATTTCTATTGTAATGCTTCTATTCCTTTTGTATAAACAAGAACTCCGCCTTTTGCAGTTTTAATTATGAAATTCCTTGCAAGGTTTCCGGGTTTTAATATTCCTTTCTCTTCTAAGTTCTCTGGCTTATGTGTTTTAACTGTCCTTAGTGTTTGAAATGGCTCAATAGTACTATGAATCGTCATGCCGAATTACTGGGTAAAACCAATCAGTTCAAACTCGGAAACATGGATCATACTAAAGACATTTTTACTAACTAGCTCCAGTGACCCAACACAGAAACAATCAGATAATACTTAGAGAAAAGTAAGGAATTTTTTGAAACTTGGGCACGCAGGCACAATCCAAGTTTCCTTTAGCCATTAGCAGGCTGAAAATCATTCAGTTTTTTAAACACCGAGCACGCAGGCACAATTCGGGTTAACATTGAGCGTTTTGTAAGATCATTGGGAAATAGATAAGGTGGAATCATCTTTTGTACTATAATAAACTTGTAAAAACATGGATATAAGAATTCCGACAACTTTATTTCATGATCTCAAAGATGTTTACATAGAAATTGAACTAAGTATAGAAGGGACGTAACTGCTGGATGCTCCAAGGCCTCTTTGTCTCTCCTAGTTCATCATCTATCTTTCTCTTTCTTTTGCGATTCGGCTTTTCGGGATCGTCTTCCGTGTCCCGAATATCTACAAGATAATATGACCCATTTTTCATTGCTTTGCTGATTACAAATGGTCCTTCCCATACTGGGGCAAATTTGTGCTTTCTTTGCTGCACCAATCTCAGCACTAAGTCACCTTCTTTAAAAGAACGATGCCTGATTTTCCGACTATGGTAACGTCGTAAACCTTGCTGGTAAATGGCGGATCTTTGAAGCACAAGCTCTCGTTCCTCTTCTAAGAGATCGACGGCATCCTGTCGTGCTTCTTCGGCATCCGAGTCGTCGAAATCCCGCACTCTTGGGCTATCATGGATCATGTCCGTTGGAAGGATAGCTTCCGCACCATAAACTAGGAAAAACGGGGTTTGCCCAGTTGACCTATTTGGCGTCGTTCGAATACTCCAAAGCACGGAAGGTAGCTCTTCTACCCATGCTCCAGCTGCTCTCTGAAGAGGAGATTCGAGTCTTGGGCGTATTCCTTGCAGGATTGAGCTATTCATTCTCTCAACCTGTCCAATGGATTGCGGGTGTGCCACCGATGCGATATCTAGGCGAATTCCCGTTTGTCGGCAATATTTTGCCAACTCTCCAATGGAGAAATTTGTCCCGTTGTCGGTTATTATGCTGTGTGGAACGCCATATCTCATGACTATGTCAATGATGAAATTTCTGGCAGTTACACCGTCAAGCTTTTTGATGGGTTTAGCCTCCACCCATTTGGTATACTTATCCACAGCTACAAGTAGATGTGTAAGTCCGCCTCACGCAGTTTTGAACGGTCCCATCATATCTAGCCCCCAGACCGCAAACGGCCATGTAATTGGGATAGTTTTGAGTGCTTGGGCCGGCATATTAGTCTGCTTGGCGTAATATTGACACCCTGCACATGTGTTGACTATGTGCTCAGCATCTGTCTTGGCTGTTAGCCAGAAAAACCCGGCATGGAATGCTTTTTTAACTATGCTTTTTGATTGAGCATGATGTCCGCAATCTCCGGCATGGATTTCTTGCAGGATTTCTCGTCCTTCTTCTGGTGAATTACACCGCAGAAAAATTCCGGAAGTACTGCGTTTGTACAGGCAGTTATCAATTACCGTGTATCCTTTGCATCGACGTTGAATTTGCCTCTGCAAGACTTTGTCTGCTCCTTCCGGGTACTTCTGGTTGACTAAGAAGTTTAAATATGGAATTGTCCAGTACGGGTTAATGAGCATAACTTCAATTGACTCGGAATCCAGGGGGTAATCGATATCTCCACCTTTTATGGATGGCTCGTACAAATGCTGGACGAATACACCTGGTGGTAGGATTTTTACCCTTTCTGACCCCGTGCGGGCTAACGCATCCGCGTTCCAATTTTCCTCCCTTTTGACATGGAGTATTTCGAATCCGAAAAAACAAATGGCGAACTCGTCCACCGTTCTCCGGTATTCAGCCATAATAGGGCTTTTTGCATCCCAGGTTTGGTTAAGCTGGTGCTGTACCAAATCCGAGTCGCCGTAGCACAAGATGCGCTTGACACCTATTTCTTTTGCAATATGCAAGCCATGAAGCAAAGCTTCGTATTCTGCCACGTTATTACTTGCGTTGAAATGTATTTGTAATACATACTCCATTGTGTCTCCTTTAGGGGATTTTAAGGCTACACCAGCTCCAGCGCCCTCCTTCATCTTGGATCCGTCAAAGTGCATGATCCAGTACTCGGACTCCGGCATTGGTGTTTTCTCCATTGCTTCCGTCCAGTCGGCGACAAAGTCTGCCAAAACCTGGGATTTTATTGCCGTCCTTGGCTGATACTTAATGTCGAAGGCTGCTAGCTCGATACCCCATTTGGCTACTCGGCCAGTTGCCTCCGCATTGTTTATTATATCCCCTAGTGGTGCTTTACATACCACTGTTATGGAATGTCCTTGGAAGTAATGGCGTAACTTTCTAGATGCGAAAAATACGCCATATGCGAGTTTTTGGTAGTGTGGGTACCTTTGCTTGGACTCGGAGAAAACTTCACTTATGTAATATACCGGATGCTGATCTGGTATGCTTTGTTCGTCTTTCTTCCGTTCCACAACAATTACCGCACTGATAACCCTGTTTGTAGCCGCGAGGTACAATAACATAGGTTCTTCGTCTTTTGGGGATGCCAAAATCGGAGCTTTCATCAGAGTTTCCTTTAACTGGGTTAACGCTGCATCAGCCTCTTCTGTCCACTCGAATTTGTCGGATTTTTTCAGCAACTTGTAGAGTGGTAAGGCTTTATCCCCCAGCCGACTAATAAATCTGATGATGGCAGCGGCGGAACCTGTCAATCTTTGGACATCTTTCACACACGTGGGTTTGGAGATGTTCAAGATTGCTTTGATCTTTTCCGGGTTAACTTCTATTCCTCTGTGAGAAACGATGAAACCCATAAGTTTTCCCGAGGGAACCCCGAATACACACTTTGATGGATTTAACTTTTTCTTGTAAGTGCGCAAGTTTTCGAAGGTTTCTCGCAAATCCTCAAGGAGTGTGTCTTTTTCCTTGGTTACGACAACAATATCGTCTATGTAAACGTGGACATTTTTGCCAATCTGACTATGCAAACAACGTTGCATGCAACGCTGGTAAGTTGCACCTGCGTTCTTCAGGCCAAATGGCATGGTTACGTAATAATACGTCCCGTACGGGGTTATAAAAGAAGTCTTAATTTGATCTTCCTTTTTCATGCGTATTTGGTGATACCCGGAATAAGCATCCAAAAAGCATAAAAGCTCAGAGCCTGCGGTGGCATCTATTATTTGATCGATTCGTGGTAACGCGAACCTATCTTTTGGACACAATTTGTTCAAGCCGGTGTAATCTATACACATTCTAAGAGCAGTAGTGTCTTTCTTCGGTACTAATACCGGATTTGCAGACCATTCAGTGTGGATTACTTCCTGGATGAAATCTGCTGCTAAAAGCGGGATAATTTCCTTGCCAATAGCCTTTCGTCTTCTTCCGTCAAATCGACGGAGACCTTGTTTGACGGGTTTAGAGCCTGGAATCACCTTGAGTTGATGCTCAGCAAGTTCCCTGGGTACGCCTGGCATGTCAGCCGGACACCAGGCGAAAATATCCCAGTTCTCACGGAGGAACTTGATGAGCTCGCCTTCCTATTTGTCGGTCATCCCAGTTCCTACTACGACAAATTTTGTCGGATCTTTGGGATCTAGGATTACCTGTCTTGTATTCTCGGATGCCTTGAAGCTATCTGATGGCTTCCGGGTTTCTTTTCCTGCCGGCATTTCTGTCGGTGATACCTCCTTGGCCAGCTCTTTCAGCTCTTCCTTTGCTATGATTTTTTCAGCGCAAAGGGCGTTTTCTTTTTCCAGCTTGTTTGCCAACTTGAAGTCTCCCGATATGGTGATTACTCCTCCTTTTGGCCCTGGCATCTTCAGCTTGTTATAGATATAACATGATCTTGCCATAAATTTGGCGAAAGCTGGACGTCCGAGTATCTCGTGATACACGCTTTCGAACGTCACCACCTCGAAGGATACTTTTTCCTGACGGAAATGATCTTTTTCTCCGAAGGTGACATCTAGGGAAATTTCTCCTAGGGATCGTGCTTGCCTGCCAGGAACAATGCCATGGAAGCGTATGTTGCTGTGGTTGAGCTGGGTCTCGGAGATTTTCAGATGTCTCAGCGTATCCAGGTACATTATGTTGATGATGGATCCTCCGTCCATCAGCACTCTTTTTAGCCTAGTGTTCTGGACAATAGGGCTTACAATAAGAGCTTGTGTGCCGGGTTCAGGGATATTTCCGGGATGATCAGACTGATCCCATGTGATTGGTGTGTTCAAATACTTCAAGAATTTTTGGGTTGCCGAAACAACCGCGTTTATTTCTCGAAGTGTTCTTTTCGCCACCTTTGCTGATGGAGTTGCTAGGAAAGTTAGGGCGCATTCTCCATCAACTCTCGGAAACTTGGGTTCGCCTTTCCGCTGTTGTTCCTAGATTTTTTCGTCAGTGTCCGATTCACTGTCTTCTTTCTCAGCTTCTGGCTTTTGTTTAGAGAATTTCCTTTTGGAACTCTTCCCCTTGTTTTCGGATCCTGCACTGCCTTTAATGTGCTTATTCAGCCGGCATTGTGCGTTCGTATGGGTGGGTTTCCCGAATTGCGAATGGTGGACGCAGGGTTCCGACTTAATCTTCTCCCTCTCTTCTTTAGTGTAGTTGATTGGTTCTGAACTGCGTCCTTTCCATCTGTTCCCTTTTTCACTTCCAAAGGCTATGTTAACCTCTTTGGGTTTTGGTGTTGCATCTGAAGTTCCATTTTTCTCAGGGTGAGGATTTTTCTTGGCCAGTATCAGTGTATCGATATTGCCTCCTCTTGCTCTGATGTCGTCTTCGGCTGCAGCGTGCTCATTGGCGGTTGTAAGCATAGATCCGAGATCTTTGTGCTGTTTGGAACCAACCATGAATGGTACTAGTCCGGGTTTTAGACCATTGACGAAAGCATGCATTGCTTGTACGCCAGTTACTCCAGAACAACTATTCTTCATTGCAGTCCATCTGGAGATGAAATCCACGTATGGTTCATCCTCGAACTGGGTGCAACGGTTCAGCTGGTTGATGTTGTTCGGGCGTTTGTAAGTTCCCCGGAAATGCTGAGTGAATACTCGAGCCATATCATCCCAGCTGTCGACAGTTCTTGATGGCAATCCATTGATCCAATCTCTGGCTCCATCCAGTAACATTAGGGGAAGAAACTTTATAGCTTCCAGGTCTGTCCCATTGTTAATCTGGACGGTTGTATAGTAGTCTGAGAGCCAGGTATCCGGGTTTGTACTGCCGGTGTATTTCTGGTACGTTGGACCGACCTTGGCGAAGCCAGAATGCAGGGTTATCCTTCGGATCCTATCAGTGAAACACTTAGGTACAAAGTACAGATCATCCTTTTCCGCCCTATCCGTGTGTGCAGAATACCTGCCGGCTGAATGGACAGAAGGGGATATACTCCTTTCTTTTCCATTGTTGCGCGGACGCGCTTTTCCGGGATCGTTTCTATTTCTTTCAAGATCACGCCCTTTTGGATGAGGCGGAGTTCTACTCCTGTGCCTTTCTTTATCCTTGGGAGGTGTCCGAGATCTCTCACGCATGTTAGGTACATCATGTCTTCCGGCTTTTTCAGCAGGGTGTCTTGGAGGTGGCATTGCTTTGCCGTCATTCCGGTGTTTTTCTTCCCGATCGTGGGGTTTGCGTCCACCTTTCGGGAGATGAGATCCAGTTCTAGATGCCTCATCCCTATTGTCGGGATTTTTCTTATCTTTCCTTGGATCCGCTTTCTTATCCTTTGAATTGTCGGAATCTCCAGGTTCTTCCGGTCCAGGTGCTCCAGCGGCGCAAGTAGCTGTTTTGCATAGGGCGGAGTCATCATGCAACTTCCCTTATCACTCTTGGGCCCGTTGTTGTTGTTGCAATGCTTTTCCTAGGAAAGCATACACCCCTTGGAGTTTTTCACCATTGGAGTACATGTCATTGTTGAGGATGGCAAACGTTGCTTCCGCGTTTTCTGCTGCGGTTTTGTATATTGGTTCACCTCTGGCATCTTTGTCGTTTACCTGCTTTTTCCAAGATGGGTTGTGAAACCTTTCTTTTGGCGGCAGTACTTACGGTCTTACGATTCCGGGTAACCTTGTAAGTTTAATGACATATCTATTGTTTTTCTCGTACTCCTCGATTTCTTCCTTCATGAGCTTGATGTCATCCTGGGTTTTTTGGAGGTGTTCACGAGTTCTGAATAGATGTTGCTGTTGCCGTTGGAGAGCTTGTCTCCTAGCCTCTAGCAGTTCAGGGGGTTCATGCAATCCCACTGGTGTTTGTAACAATTCCTGTTCTTCTTGCTCTGTCATTGGCGGAACGAGGATTTCTTTTGTTTTCTTTTCCGCAAGTTTTGTTCCGCTGCATCTCCTACTTCCGGGCTTTCATCCGCTGGATCAGCCAATTTCTTCTTCCGGAGTTTGTATTGGAGTTTTTTAGCGGCCTTGTGCTTTTTCTTGGAAGAGGGAGGTTTTTTAGTAGGTTCATCCTCTGTCAATTCCTTGACGTTGGGAAATATCGGAGAAGTTTCTCCGTCTTCTCTCTCTTCCTCTGGTGGAGGGGTTTTAGGGCTTTCCTGACTGCCGGCGTCCGTGTTTTCAGCCGGTTTCGCCATTAGTACTTCATGGAATCCCTCCTGAAAAGATTTAACTTTTCTTTCGAAGGCGTCCACGTCTTCGTCTTCGGAATCAAAATCATCTGATCCGGTTTCTGACTCTAATCTCGCCTCAATGGCGGCTAGTACTAAGTCAGCTTCCGAGTTGATCGTCATGTTGACGGATGTCGGATCTTCCACTTCTGTGGTGGGCGTGCTGTTGTCTGCCTTCTGCACGGGGTTTCCGTCGTCCGTGTTTTCGGCGACCTCGGATTGCACCATACCGATAAAGTGTGTATCACTTTCATGTCGGTGATCTGAGAAAAATCCGGTATCGTAGTCATCTTCGACTGGGTATAGGGCGGGTGGGAAAAATTTGCTTCCACCACAAAACCCCATGGCCTATGCAGTTAGTCCGATAAAGATATTAGCAAATCCAATCGGTAACACGCAGGCACTTACCAGATGAATATGCGCTGGTATGTAGGATCCATTGTCGAGGAAGCGTCCGACGTCATCGTCGAACTCCAGGCTTCCGACAGTTATGGAACTGCCGATTCCGCCGAGTATCCCAGATCGGAACTTAACGCCTGACGTCGTTTGCCCCACGGTGGGCGCCAACTGTCGAGACATCGTAGTTGTTTTCATAGACGGGGGTGCCATGAGACCACGGGTAGAGACGTGGGGAAACAGGATCGCGTTGAAGACAAAGACACATGATTTACCCAGGTTCGGTACGTCGTAATAGTACGGCGTCCCTACTCCTGCAATCTCACTAATCAGGGCTAAAGCCTGTGTATACAATTACAATGTGAGGTTCTGTTTAGCTATTCGCCGAGGTTCAACTTCCCGGCGAGTTAGCCTGTAGCTTCCTCTCTCTCTATCTTATCTCCCGTCCGGCTTTATATAATAGCCGGGTTAGGGCATACAGAGTAGGAAACCTAGAAGACTACGGAAGCTACTAACTTGGAAAGTAAGGAATCCGCCTTCTCCTCCAAGCCAGATCACGTGGGCCGTGATCCGGGTCCTTCTAGAATCCGGCTTCTGCGCGTCAGCTTACTGGGCCGCCCAATGGACCATAGCCCACTACCACTTGGGCCACCCTGGTAATCCGGCACTTATGACCACCATCAGATATACCCCTATTCAGTATATATCCGACACAGGAACTTCGGTATTCGTGGGGTCCAATTCCGAGAATATTTCCAGATCAATTTTTCTGAAATAAAAAACAGCAAAAAACATGGAACTGACACTTGGCATCTTGTTAATAGGTTAGTCCCGGAAAACGTGGAAAAATGCTATAAAGAAGGGAGAAAACATGTAGCAATTTGCATAATATCAACATGGAACATCCGAAATTATAGATACGTTGGAGACGTATCAAGCATCCCCAAGTTTAGTTCCTACTCGTCCTCGAGTACGTAAATGATAAAAACACAATAATTTCTGAGGTGTCATGCTACCAACATAACTTGATCATCAATAATGTAAAACTATAAGTAAGCTGAGATTGTAGAACTTTAACACAAGCATGATAAATAGAACTTTAATAATAAAGCATAGCAATCACTTTGCATCATGAGAAGTAACTCAAATAAAAGATCATGAATAACAATGCAAAGAAATATATACGTTTGTTTCATGTATAGAGAGAACATGTCAAAGTGATATTTTGTTAGTCTTTAAGAGTGGGGAAAAACATAAATGCCAGGACACCTTCAAAGTTCATGAGGAAAACTAGAACAAATAATTAGAGAACAAGCAATAACACATCATGAATCAATTAATAATGTTTCTGGGACAAATGCACATAAAACTCAGAATGGAAAAAATGCTCTCTCAACCGTGCATAAAGTTAGAAGATGGAGACTCAATATAAAAGTAAAAGAAAAGCCCTTCGCAGAGGGAAGCAGGGATCAAATCATGTGCTAGAGCTTTTATTACATTAAACAAAGGTATTAAAAACTTGACACTCCTCCCATCCATCTTACACAAAACCATGGCTAACCAAATCCTCGGGTACCTACCAACAATCACATACCCTGGAGGACTGTTTATATTTTAAGAGAGGTGTATGCTTATGTGAACGAATGGTAAACAGAAAATACAATACATCACAAGCCAACTAGACTTCACAAGAGAGGCTCCCATGGGAGGACGCATATGGGTAGAAGGTTATCCCTCTTTCTCTTTTGTTTACACAATTATGCTTTGACTGATAAATCAGGGGGGAAAATAGTGAAGAGAATTTGTGTTATTAATTTGGGGCTGGGCACCCTGCTGCCAGCTCTTCTATCAGTGGATAAGCGGATGAAGCCACTAGTCCAGGGTGTGAAAGTCCAATCAACAAGTGAGATAAAGATTCTCTATATTTACGTCCTTGTGAGCTAAAACGGGAGCACAAAACAGGAGTAATTTTGAAAGTTTTAATGGTAACACATGAGAAATTTACTTTGGAGTGGCGGTTAAATACCACATGTAGGTAGGTATGGTAGACACAATGGGAAAACTTGGGTTTTTGGGAGTTGGATGCACGAGTAGAGCTCATACACAGTACAGGTGGAGGCTAGCAAAAGACTGGGAGCGACAACTCAAGAGAGTATAAGATCCATAATCATGCATAGCGACATAAACATCATTAATAAAAGCATAAGTGGTACCACAAGTTCAAACACTAAGTGATCATGGAGGCTATTCGTGACTGGTTCATAGTCATAAACATGGTGTGAGCATGCGCCAAGTCAACCAAATAAAACATTCAGAGGAGAACACCACAAATTTATCCTTCAATATGACAAGAACAACTCATGATTCTTTAAATGGCACATTAAACACTCTCAGCTATTTGAGGCCAATCATGCTACTCAATAACCACAAGCCTTTAAAATTAAAATAACATCTAGCATGACATGAAAAAGTCTAGCCACAGTCTATACAAGCTTCTACCTGCACCCTGATACGTGCATTTTGCATCACTATTTTATATCATAATTTTCTGTTATTCATCTGTATATTTTATGTTATGATGCATCCCTTATGTTATTTTATATTATTTTGCATGTTTTATAATTTTTGGAAGATAAACACCAGGACCAGAAATCTGATGGAAAAAGCACAGTCGGGATAACATATTTCAAAATATCAGAAGAAGAAGTGGGACACCGATGGTGTCCTAGAAGTTCAGTGGAGGAACCCAGCCAGAAGGAGAGCCAGAGGGGGCCACCAGGGGCCCACACCATGGGCTGGCGCCCCCCTTGGCCGTGCCACCTAGGGGTGTGGCCACCCTGGCCCACCTCTGGGGGATATCTTTTGCGTGCATGTCCCTGAGAAAACCCTAAGACTCATACCATCATCGAAAAATTATTCCGCCACCGCCTCGAGACGGAAAACACCCGAGAGAGAAAAGCTCTCTGGCATGGAGAAATCTGTCGGAGAAATTCCTCTCCAGAGAGGGGAAATCACCGCCATCGTCACCGTCATCACTCCGGGCATCATCAAGATCGTCATCATCACCACCACCAGCACCATCACCCTCATCATCCACCGTCATCACGCTGTAACAATTAGGGGCCTCTATCGTTGTTTTACATTAGATATCTCTCCCGGTGTGGATTACTTATTAGTAGTTGATTCTTGTGAGATATATCGGTGTTTGCATCTTATGACCAGATTGATATCATCCATTATATCACCTCTGATCATGATCCATATGATGTCTTGTGAGTGAAGGGGTCGTTGCATAGAAAACAAAATTTTACCTACGTGATAGACACCCGAAGGGCCAAGATCTAATCTAGCAGCAACAGGCATAGAGAGAGTCTTAAGAAGAACATAGCCTCGAAGACAAAAAGCGTTACGAGATCAAATCTCATTGTTGGCGTAGTCGTACTCACACCGATCCCGAGAGCGAGAAGATGTGCACCGCAATCCGGCCGTGCATCCATGATCGGTCACACGTACGGTTGATGACGACCTCCGTTCCCTCGATCCAGCGGGGCATCGGAAGTAGATGATCCCTCGGAAACCAGCAGCACGATGACGTGATGTGGTGGAGAAAACTTCGTTCAGGGCTTCACCAAGCGCATGAACATGAGGTGGATCAGTGGGAGGATGGAGATGAAGATGACACCAAGTGTGTGAGGGAGAGGGATCACATGCCCTCTATTTATAGGAGGGGAGGCAGCCACGATATTTTTCTGCCTCCACCTCTCCCCTCATCATGTGGGTGGAGTCTCCACTCAACCCACTCATTCTGTCATCAATTCCCACTTAAAATTCCAAAGGTTTTCTTTAATAAATAAATAAATAAATTTTTTTTCTTTATTTTAATATTTGTTAATCCTATTAACAAACATTAACACTTACCCCCTTGAACTATTTGTTAATCAAACATTAACATATACCACCTTGAACTATTTCAATATTCCCCGAAACAATTCCGGTGACTGTTTCAATATTCCCCGAAACAATTCCGGTGTTGTCCAAACTTTTCACCGATATTCCGTATCCTCTCAAATGCGTCATCTAACCTTAAGTGTGTCACCCTACGGTTCGCGAATAACATAGACATGATCGAGACTTCTCTCTGGTCAATAATCAACAGCGGGATCTGGAGATCCGTGATGACTCCTATGTATTCAACGATGACTCTCGTGATCGTCTGAACCATCAACGTCGTGACTATTCCTTTTGTCTCGCAATATTTTACTTGTCCGAGATCAGATCATCGGTATCACCCATACCTTGTTTTGATCTCGTTACCGACAAGCACTCTTTTCTCGTTTCCATGTTATGGCATCCTTGTGATCATATCATGTGCTTGCAAGCGGTGTCTATGTGATATCACCGAGAGGGCCCCAGAGTATATCTCTCCGTCATTTTGGATGGACAAATCCCACTCTTGATCCATGAGCCTCAACTAATATTTTCCGAATACCTAACGGAACCTTTATAGTCACCCTGTTACGGTGTGACGTTTAATGACATCAAAGCACCCTTCCGGCATCAGTGATTAACATGATCTCATGGTCTAAGGAATAAGTTACTTTGTATATTTGATATAACAATGTAAACTTAATGACTTGATCGCATTGCTATATTCATTTTGGGTATATATTCATCACATCATTCTTCTAATGACATGACCCCGTTATTAAGAACATCCAATGTTCATGGTCAGGAAACCTTGATCATCTATTAATCAACGAGCTAGTTAAAAGAGAGGTTTTACAGGAACCATTGTTTGTTTATTAAACACACATGTATCAACGTTTCCGGTTAATACAATTCTAGCATGAGAAATAAACATTCATCATAAACAAGGAATAAGATAATAACCATTTTATTATTGCCTCTCGGGCATATTCCCTTCAACATTAGTATCCATCGAAGCCCCAAACAAATCTTTATAGAACTTTGTGATATAGGCCTTGAGCTGTTCCTGTCCTTCGATCAGACCTTCATGCTATACCAGAGAATGAATTCGCTTCTTTCTATGAGATTATTTCTCATATAAAAATGTATATGATGTATAAAAAAACAACTTAGGGTAAAAAAAAATCAAGACCGAACTGGTACGAGACTCTTAGGAGGAGAAAACAAAACCGGCCCCCAGGCGATTGGAGTTTCCATCCCTGCTGCCGGTTTGTGTCCCGCCTCCAGCAGCCTTTCAGGTCTTGGAGGGGTGGCGGATCCCGTGTCTCGCTGGCAGGAGGATTCCTATTTCCACTTATGATTAATTTATGTGTTGGGGGTGATGAGGCGGTGGTGACATTCAAGTGTCGGAACAAGGTCATCCCTTACCTGATGGTGTGCTCACCGCCGGCGGAGGGCGTGTGAAATCGTTTGTCCGATTATTTTTATAACTATTGATGATTATTAATAGATCGGTGGAACTTTTCACACAAAAAACTACTGAGATGTAGTTTTAATATCTTATGAGACATGTACATAAAATTTTCCATCCATCAATTGGTCAAGAAAAATCTTCCATCCCACTACTCTATCGTCCCTATATATTTCCCCCGATCTTCTTAATTTCGATATTTAGATTTCTCATGGCATCCTTGACGGGATATTTATATTTCTCATGGCATCCTTGACGGTGCTATTCTCATCCTACCATCAGTACCATTGATATCATATAGCAATATACAGAAGGGAGCGATCTGTTATAAACGATAGCAACAAAATAAGTGATGAATAAAGACATCGACACAAGGGGACATGGGATTTTTAACGTGGAAAACCCTTCCAATGAGGAAGAGAAAAACCACGGTCGTCAGCCAGCAGGACATCACTATATCGGATGCGGCTACAAACGCCGGGGATTTACAGCTTGCGACTTATCCCAAACGGCTTCTTACATGAGGTATATAGTAAGCATGCCCGTCCGTTGCACGGGTGTAGAAAAAGCCCGTGCATTATAACAGGTGTAGAAAAAAAATATCAAGTTGTGGACTAAGAACATTGGCGTGACCCAAATTTTTCTTGAAGTTCTATCGACCAGTGTAACCCTACCCTCAGCCCATTCCTTTTCTATTATCTCGTCGAACAAAGTTAAGGTGTCGGCGACTTCCATCGAAAGCATCAAATTTGACCGTTTATATGTCAATTTTGGGAGCCTCTCCAAAAAAAAAAAATTGGTTTAGACCATCATTTTAATAGACTCTCAAGTTACCATCTCTGAATTTCATCAATCTGTATTTATTGATTTCTTGAACTACCGACACACACAACTTTGTACAAACACATGATAATAATTCATACAATTTTTACAATAATAGCAAACAAGCCGGTGGAAAAAAATCCATGCCTAATATTGTGCACATTGATTCAGTGAGTGTAACGGTTCAAAATAATCTGGGCGATGAGTGTATTGTATAATTTTTTTCGTGTTGCAGAAATATGGTAGCATATCCTTTCTAGGCTGTTTTTTTTACCCTAACCATGAATTTATACATGGGTACATCCTGCTTAGGTATTTGGAGAGTATGGTTGCCAGTTAATGAACTTGTTATGCACAATAATGTAACTTTACAGTGCATTGCATATCAAACCATATCATGTGCGTAAATATGTGTGTACCATTATGAATGCCTATCCTGTTTATTAAACCTGACGCTCATATGTCAGTCATGAATCACCAAAAAAAAAATTGTGCAGCTATTTTAGCAGTGAAGCAAGAACAGTGAAGCATATATAAACAACAATAACATGATACAACAATAGGTTAATTAGGCACTTATGTGTAAATTGATGACTCACCTTGTTTTTCTTACTTACTTTAATTGGTTTAGTGGTTCGATCCGTATGAAGACTCGGTCTCACCTAGAATGTAGCGGTGATATATTATTCCAACTGACCCTTTCTGAATCTCGCGGTTAGTTTACGTCAAGAAAAAAGAAGTGACGAGAACTCTGAACTCATTTAGCCTCCAACAGAGGAAGTGATACAAAATATCGTTTAGCTGCATCCATCACCGTTGCTGAAATTCAAGAATTACTCACAGAGCAACAACGATGCACTGATGTTTCCGTCAGCTCTAGCAGGGTCCTCTGGTCATACGATTCTTGGGCGAGTTCAGGTAGAGAGGAGGCTGGGGGGCTCACGCTGGTCAGAGGCAGTTCAGAGGGAGAGAATGTGGTCGCTAGTGCGAGGATGGCGGTGTCTCTCATCCGTCCCTGCACCGTAAGTCGCCCGTCCAGAGCAGGCATGCCTCGCTGCATCCGGCGCAAGAGGCTCCTCCTCTGCATATCCACGTATGCGTCGAGGTTTGTTGTTGCCTTCCCCAGCAGTGCCGCCTTGCTCGACCGCGGCTAGAGCTCGGCATTTCGGCGGAGACAGGAATAGTAGACGATTTGGGGGCTCCACCGGATTCAGCGGATGGGTGGGGCTGCCGGAAGGAGGAGCCCGTCGTGGCAACCGTCCCCCCAGATGCGCCGGATGCAGGCGATGGGAGCGCAGCCGGCCGTGTAGGATGTAGGGTATGGGGTCACCGGCGGACGCGCTTGATGCAGGGGTGGGGAGCAACCAGATCGAGGCCGACAAACCAGCAGGTATAGATCAAGGAGAGGAATCGCAAGGGGAGAGGCTGGATGCAGCGAACAGGAAGTGGACTTCCCGGACCGGCGCCATGCTTGGACTCCCGAGGCAGGGTCGCGTCACAGCAGGCCAAGGCTGGCAGCGGCGGTAGAGCAGGCCTCGGCCTGGGCGGTAGCGGTGAGAGCGTAGCTTCACAGCAGGCCAGCTAGAGGCGGCAAGCAGGGAATGCTGCGGTTGCGACCCCGCGAAGCTCCTCACTGGAGTAGAGCTGACTCCCTATGGAGGAGAGGCGCAGATTTTCCGTGGAGCTTTGGAGGAGATGCAGATGGGGGACGCATGATAGTCGGGGGGGGGGGGGGTCGGGACGGGAGGAAGAGGCGACAAAAAGTTAACTCGTTTTTTCACTCATCATCGGAGGCAGTGGTGGGTATTATCTGATTTTGTTGGAGGGTAAATCGGTCATTTTATGTTGGACGAAAATTTCGCAAGAAATCTTAATACTTTTATTAGTATTAGTAGGTATATATATATAGGTATATATATAGATAAAGGGGCAAAACCCTAGACAAGGTAGAATCGGGATCCAAGTCGGTAACAACTCGTACCGTACCGCATGGTTCCAGGATATATTTGGAGCTGCTACGGACACCACGGCTGCCACACTAGAATGGGCCATGGCAGAGCTGATCCGCAACCCACATGCGATCACAACAATCTGCCAAAACAAATCATTATGCAAAGATTAAATTCAAATAAAATACTTTTGTAAATCTGAAAATTCTGAATTTTTTTAGAAAATGAAAGATAACAAGCGCATATTTACTGTTGAGAAATTTCAGAGCCTAAACACGTTCTAGTAATTTGATACGATTTTTCTAATACCGGCAAAATTCTGTTTCATTACCCCAAAACGTCAAAACTTGCAACTTTAACTTATTAAAGGCTACTGTTGACACTTTATTGAAAGAAAAAAAAGACACAAATGAGGTTACTACAGTAGCAATAAACTACAACTACAAACATAAATAAACAAAATAAATAGGTGTATTACCTCCCACAAACGATTTTCTTTGAAGCCTTTTAACTAGCCACGATGCAATTTTCATGTTTTCAGAGTCATTGATCTCTTCTTCTCGGCCTATCTTTTTCACAAATGCCCCATTGTCTCTATTCTTCGGAGGTTTACTTCCATGATTCTTTTCAAGGGGGTGAGAAATCCTCAAAATTTGAATGCTAAATAGATCTATTGATATCCCCTCTTTACACTCAACATGTACCACCATGAACCCCTCCCAGGGATGGCCAAGATCAACGAGAGGGACTGGTACTTCTTCCTGCAGAATGACCGGAAGGTCAGCAGCGGGGGCCAATGCTACGGCTTGATGGTGCCTTGACGGGGAGACTTCTTGATGATGATGAATTTTAAGTCCCCGGCAATGGCGCCAGAAATTCTTGATGCTTGTGATGGCGTGTTGGGATCCCCAAGAGGAGGGTGTGATGAGTACAGCGATAAGAATTTCCCTCAGTTAAGAACCAAGGTTATCAATCCAGTAGGATAAAGAGGATCTTCGGAAGGTTGATTCCACTAACGGTGGTGATGGCGTCTCACCGGTGTCAGCAACAGCGCAGAACCTGCACACAACACAACCAAAATACTTTGTCCCAACGGTACAGTGAGGTTTTCAATCTCACCGGTCTTGCTGAAAACAAAGATTCACTACAAGAAATATGTCAACTAGTGACCTTCTGTCGGTGACCTTGGAAAAATTGGTCACATATCTCGAACTACTTGTTTAAGAGGTTCTAAAGCTGTACATGATTTGGTCATAATGCAGACAACATGGGTTTGCTTCTCTGTTCTGGACTGACTGAGACCAATTTAATTGGTCATGGTCCCTGATTTGCGCTCAGTCTTAGCATTCCTGGACCAATTGAGACCAATTTAATTGGTCATGATCCCTTATTTGTCAAATATGTGCCAACGTGTCAGGGTCCATGTGTCAATTTGGTTGACCAGGATCTGCCACGTGGGACTCACAGATGATCTGACATGCGGGACCTGCCAAACATGACACGTGGGACACATGAGACTGCCATGTGGGACCCGCCAAGTAAGCGCCCACAATGCTGTCATGCAGGGCCTGGCACATGGGACCCACACGACTGCCATGTGGGACTGGCCTATCAAACATGAGCGTAATTGGCAAAAATAAATGGAGTCCCAGGACTTGAACCGGCAACCTCAACTACACCACCGAGAGAGCACTGCCATGTGGGACCCGCCAAGTAAGCGCTCACAATGCTGTCATGCAGGGCCTGGCACATGGGACCCACACGACTGCCATGTGGGACTGGCCTATCAAACAGGAGCGTAATTGGCAAAAATAAATGGAGTCCCAGGACTTGAACCGGCAACCTCAACTACAGCACCGAGAGAGCACTGCCACCAACACAACAAATCCCTTCGTGTAGTAGTATGGCGCTACATGTTTTTAAGAAAAAGTTCCGCTCGGGCCTTATTAACTAGAATGCTCAACTGAGCTTGGGCCTTGGGCCTTAGTAGCTAGGCTGCGCTGCTAGAATAGGCTACGCTGGAGTGGGCCGAGCGGCCTGATTCGCCTGCACTGCTAGGCTCATTTTTTCTGTTCTTTTTTTTATTCTTTTGTGTTTTCTTTTATAACTTTCGATTTTGAAGCCATTTTCCATAGATTATAAAAAATATTGTAAACATGTACTCCATCGACATAGATTACTACATAATGTTTTAATTCAAAATACGAAGGTTTTCCATATTTTTTAAAAAAGTGAACCTTTTATGCTAGTTTCGAAATACGGTCAAAACGGGGGACATGACCGTTCGTACCTAGATGTTGAATCTTGATGAACTCTTGGTGAATCTATGTTGAAATAGGTATTTGGGTATCTAAAAATGATTTTTGCTAAAAAACATGAGCAAACTACGAGGCACCTGTAGTTCAAATTTGGCCCGGTTTTAGCTTAATCGACTGAAATTTGTCCTTTTCCAAAGAGGTGGATGGAAAGATTTTTAGAGAAAGTAATTTGCGTTTCTGTAGATAAAATATGGTCTATTAACTCTATAATTTTGTTTGGTACAATTTTGCAACATATTTTTGGTAGATGCTTCACGAAAAAAACCCGTTTTCGACACTCCGAAAATAGAAAAATAAAAATTTCCTTGTAAACATTGTTAGTTGTTTCAATATGCATATTTGTGTGGAATATGGGCACATTTAAAGAAACTATGCCATGGATGTGGCCATAACATCCGTCATTTGGCTCGAAAGCCATGAATCTTCATATATGATAGCTCATTTTTGTGAACACTTTTTCGAGATAACTTCCGTATTCCAAGTTTAATATTTTTTGTGGATACTATGTCAGTTATTATGACACCAAGCGAAGGTCTTGCATCATTTCGTGTTTTTTTCAATTTTCTGGAATTTTCGAAGCCGGTTTCGGGAAACGATCAAAACAGGGGACATGATCGTTCGTACCTAAGCGTTGAATCTTGATGAACTCTTGGTGTACTATGTTGAAATAGGTACTTTGGTACCTAAAAATGATTTTTTCAAAAAATCACGAGAAAACTATGAGACACCTGTAGTTCAAATTTGGCCCGGCTTCAACTGAATCGGCTGAAATTTGTCTTTTTACAAAGAGGTGGATGGAAATATTTTTATAGGAATTAATTTGAGTTTCTATAGATAAAATGTGGTCTATTAACTCCATAATTTTATTTGGTACAATTTTGCAACATACTTTTGGTAGATGCTTCACAAAAAAACCTGTTTTCGACACTACGAAAATGGAAAATGGTATTTTTATTCAACGAAAAATAAAACTTTCTTCGTAAACATTGTTAGTTGTTCCAATATGCATATATTTTTTGAATATGGGCACATTAAAAGAAAATATGCCATGGATGTGGCCATAACATCCGTCATTTGGCCCGAAAGCCATGAATCTTCATTGATGATAGCTCATTTTTGTGAACACTTTTTCGAGATAACTTACGTATTCCAAGTTTATTATTTTTGGTGGATACTACGTCACTTATTGTGACGCCACGCGAAGGTCTTGCATCATTTTGTCTTTTTTGAATTTTCTAGAATTTTCTAAGCCGGTTTCTAGAAACGGTCAAAATGGGGGACATGACCGTTCGTACCTAGGGGTTGAATCTTGATGAACTCTTGGTGTATCTATGTTGAAACAGGTACTTGGGTACCTAAAAATGAGTTTTTCAAAAAATCACGAGAAAACTACGAGACTCGTGTAGTTTAAATTTGGCCCGGTTTCAACTGACTCAGCTGAAATTTGTCTTTTTCCAAAGAGGTGGATGGAAAGATTTTTATAGGAATTAATTTGCGTTTTTTTAGATAAAATGTGGTCTATTTACTCTATAATTTTATTTGGTACAATTTTGCAACATACTTTTGGTAGATGCTTCACACAAAACCCGTTTTCGACACTACGAAAATGGAAAATGGTATTTTTATTCAACGAAAAATAAAACTTTCTTCGTAAACATTGTTAGTTGCTCCAATATGCATATTTGTGTGGAATATGGGCACATTTAAAGAAACTATGCCATGGATGTGGTCATAACATCCGTCATTTGGCCCGAAAGCCATGAATCTTCGTAGATGATAGCTCATTTTTGTGAACACTTTTTTGAGATAACTTCCGTATTCCAAGTTTATTATTTTTGTTGGATACTTGGTCACTTATTATGACACCACGCGAAGGTCTTGCATCATTTCGTGTTTTTTGAATTTTCTGGAATTTTCTAAGCCGGTTTTGGGAAACGGTCAAAACGGGGGACATGACCGTTCATACCTCGGGGTTGAATCTTGATGAACTATTGGTGTATCTATGTTGAAATAGGTACTTGGGTACGTAAAAATGATTTTTTCAAAAAATCACGAGAAAACTACGAGGCACCTGTAGTTCAACTTTTGCCCGCTTTCAACTGAATCGGCTGAAATTTGTCTTTTTCAAAGAGGTGGATGGAAAGAATTTTATAGGAATTAATTTGAGTTTATGTAGATAAAATGTGGTCTATTAACTCTATAATTTTATTTGGTACAATTTTGCAACATACTTTTGGTAGGTAGATGCTTCACACAAAAAACCCGTTTTCGACACTACGAAAATGGAAAATGGTATTTTTATTCAACGAAAAATAAAACTTTCTTTGTAAACATTGTTAGTTGTTCCAATATGCATATTTGTGTGGATATGGGAACATTTAAAGAAACTATGCCATGGAGGTGGCCATAACATCCGTCATTTGGCCTGAAAGCCATGAATCTTCGTAGATGATAGCTCATTTTTGTGAACACTTTTTTGAGATAACTTCCGTATTCCAAGTTTATTTTTTTGGTGGATACTAGGTCACTTATTATGACACCACGCGAAGGTCTTGCATCATTTCGAGTTTTTTTAATTTTCTGGAATTTTCTAAGCTGGTTTCGGGAAACGGTCAAAACGTGGGACATGACCGTTCGTACCTAGGGGTTTAATCATGATGAAATCCTTGTGTATCTATGTTGAAATAGGTACTTGGGTATGTAAAAATGATTTTTTCAAAAAATCACGAGAAAACAAAGAGGCACCTATAGTTCAAATTTTGCCCGGTTTCAGCTAAATCGGCTGAAATTTGTCTTTTTCCAAAGAGGTGGATGGAAAGATTTTTATAGGAATTAATTTGATTTTATGTACATAAAATGTGGTCTATTAACTCTATAATTTTATTTGGTACAATTTTGCAACATACTTTTGGTAGATGCTTCACACAAAAAACCCGTTTTCGACACTACGAAAATGGGAAATGGTATTTTTATTCAACGAAAAATAAAACTTTCTTCGTAGACATTGTTAGTTGTTCCAATATGCATATTTGTGTGGAATATGGGAACATTTAAAGAAACTATGCCATGGATGTGGCCGTAACATCCGTCATTTGGCCCGAAAGCCATGAATCTTCGTAGATGATAGCTCATTTTTGTGAACACTTTTATGAGATAACATCCGTATTCCAAGTTTATTTTTTTGGTGGATACTAGGTCACTTATTATGACACCACGCGAAGGTCTTGCATCATTTAGAGTTTTTTTGAATTTTCTGGAATTTTCTAAGCCGGTTTCGGGAAACGGTCAAAACGGGGGACATGACCGTTCGTACCTAGGGGTTTAATCTTGATGAACTCCTTGTGTATCTATGTTGAAATAGGTACTTGGGTACCCAAAAATTGTTTTTTCAAAAAATCACGAGAAAACAAAGAGGCACGTGTAGTTCAAATTTTGCCCGGTTTCAGCTAAATCGGCTGAAATTTGTCTTTTTCCAAAGAGGTGGATGGAAAGATTTCTATAGGAATTAATTTGAGTTTATGTAGATAAAATGTGGTCTATTAACTCTATAATTTTATCTGGTACAATTTTGCAACATACTTTTGGTAGATGCTTCACACAAAAACCCCGTTTTTGACACTACGAAAATGGAAAATGGTATTTTTATTCAACGAAAAATAAAACTATCTTCGTAAACATTGTTAGTTGTTCCAATATGCAGATTTGTGTGGAATATGGGAACATTTAAAGAAACTATGCCATGGATGTGGCCACAACATCCGTCATTTGGCTCGAAAGCCATGAATCTTCATAGATGATAGCTCATTTTTGCGAACACTTATTCGAGATAACTTCCGTATTCCAAGTTTATTATTTTTGGTGGATACTAGGTCACTTATTATGACACCACGCGAAGGTCTTGCATCATTTCGTGTTTTTTTTAGAATTTTCTGGAATTTTCTAAGCCGGTTTCACGAAACGGTCAAAACGGGGGACATGACCGTTCGTATCTAGATGTTGAATCTTGATGAACTCTTGGTGAATCTATGTTGAAATAGGTATTTGGGTATCTAAAAATGATTTTTGCAGAAAAACATGAGCAAACTACGAGGCACCTGTAGTTCAAATTTGGCCCGGTTTTAGCTGAATCGACTGAAATTTGTCCTTTTCCAAAGAGGTGGATGGAAAGATTTTTAGAGAAAGTAATTTGCATTTCTGTAGAAAATATGGTCTATTAACTCTATAATTTTGTTTGGTACGATTTTGCAACATAGTTTTGGTAGATGCTTCACCAAAAAAACCCGTTTTCGACACTCCGAAAATGGAAAATGGTATTTTTATTCAACGAAAAATAAAAATTTCCTTGTAAACATTGTTAGTTGTTTCAATATGCATATTTGTGTGGAATATGGGCACATTTAAAGAAACTATGCCATGGATGTGGCAATAATATCCGTCATTTGGCTCGAAAGCCATGAATCTTCGCAGATGATAGCTCATTTTCGTGAACACTTTTTCGAGATAACTTCCGTATTCCAAGTTTATTATTTTTTGTGGATACTATGTCAGTTATTATGACACCAAGCGAAGGTCTTGCATCATTTCGTGTTTTTTTGAATTTTCTGGAATTTTCGAAGCCGGTTTCGGGAAACGATCAAAACGGGGGACATGATCGTTCGTACCTAAGGGTTGAATCTTGATGAACTCTTGGTGTACTATGTTGAAATAGGTACTTTGGTACCTAAAAATGATTTTTTCAAAAAATCAAGAGAAAACTATGAGGCACCTGTAGTTCATATTTGGCCCGGTTTCAACTGAATCGGCTGAAATTTGTCTTTTTACAAAGAGGTGGATGGAAATATTTTTATAGGAATTAATTTGAGTTTCTGTAGATAAAATGTGGTCTATTAACTCCATAATTTTATTTGGTACAATTTTGCAACATACTTTTGGTAGATGCTTCACAAAAAAACCTGTTTTCGACACTACGAAAATGGAAAATGGTATTTTTATTCAAGAAAAATAAAACTTTCTTCGTAAACATTGTTAGTTGTTCCAATATGCATATTTTTTTGGAATATGGGCACATTTAAAGAAAATATGCCATGAATGTGGCCATAACATCCGTCATTTGGCCCGAAAGCCATGAATCTTCGTAGATGATAGCTCATTTTTGTGAACACTTTTTCGAGATAACTTCCATATTCCAAGTTTATTATTTTTGGTGGACACTAGGACACTTATTATGACGCCACGCGAAGGTCTTGCATCATTTTGTGTTTTTTGAATTTTCTAGAATTTTCTAAGCCGGTTTCTGGAAACGGTCAAAACGGGGGACATGACCGTTCGTACCTAGGGGTTGAATCTTGATGAACTCTTGGTGTATCTATGTTGAAACAGGTACTTGGGTACCTAAAAATGAGTTTTTCAAAAATGACGAGAAAACTACGAGACACCTGTAGTTCAAATTTGGTCCGGTTTCAACTGACTCGGCTGAAATTTGTCTTTTTCCAAAGAGGTGGATGGAAAGATTTTTATAGGAATTAATTTGCGTTTTTTAGATAAAATGTGGTCTATTAACTCTATAATTTTATTTGGTACAATTTTGCAACATACTTTTGGTAGATGCTTCACACAAAACCCGTTTTCGACACTACGAAAATGGAAAATGGTATTTTTATTCAACGAAAAATAAAACTTTTTTTGTAAACATTGTTAGTTGCTCCAATATGCATATTTGTGTGGAATATGGGCACATTTAAAGAAACTATGCCATGGATGTGGCCATAACATCCGTCATTTGGCCCGAAAGCGATGAATCTTCGTAGATGATAGCTCATTTTTGTGAACACTTTTTCGAGATAACTTCCATATTCCAAGTTTATTATTTTTGGTGGATACTAGGTCACTTATTATGACGCCACGCGAAGGTCTTGCATCATTTCGTGTTTTTTGAATTTTCTAGAATTTTCTAAGCCGGTTTATGGAAACGGTCAAAACGGGGGACATGACCGTTCGTACCTAGGGGTTGAATCTTGATGAACTCTTGGTGTATCTATGTTGAAACAGGTACTTGGGTACCTAAAAATGAGTTTTTCACAAAATCACGAGAAAACTACGAGGCACCGTAGTTCAACTTTTGCCCGGTTTCAACTGACTCGGCTGAAATTTGTCTTTTTCCAAAGAGGTGGATGGAAATATTTTTATAGGAATTAATTTGCGTTTTTTAGATAAAATGTGGTCTATTAACTCTATAATTTTATTTGGTACAATTTTGCAACATACTTTTGTTAGATGCTTCACACAAAAAACCCGTTTTCGACACTACGAAAATGGAAAATGGTATTTTTATTCAACTAAAAATAAAAATTTCTTTGTAAACATTGTTAGTTGTTCCAATATGCATATTTGTGTGGATATGGGAACATTTAAAGAAACTATGCCATGGAGGTGGCCATAACATCCGTCATTTGGCCTGAAAGCCATGAATCTTCGTAGATGATATCTCATTTTTGTGAACACTTTTTTGAGATAACTTCCATATTCCAAGTTTATTTTTTTGGTGGATACTAGGTCACTTATTATGACACCACGCAAAGGTCTTGCATCATTTCGAGTTTTTTTTTTTATTTTTCTGGAATTTTCTAAGCTGGTTTCGGGAAACGGTCAAAACGTGGGACATGACCGTTCGTACCTAGGGGTTTAATCTTGATGAAATCCTTGTGTATCTATGTTGAAATAGGTACTTGGGTACGTAAAAATGATTTTTTCAAAAAATCACGAGAAAACAAAGAGGCACCTATAGTTCAAATTTTGCCCGGTTTCAGCTAAATCGGCTGAAATTTGTCTTTTTCCAAAGAGGTGGATGGAAAGTTTTTTATAGGAATTAATTTGATTTTATGTAGATAAAATGTGGTCTATTAACTCTATAATTTTATTTGGTACAATTTTGCAACATACTTTTGGTAGATGCTTCACAAGAAAACCTGTTTTCGACACTACGAAAATGGAAAATGGTATTTTTATTCAACGAAAAATAAAACTTTCTTCGTAAACATTGTTAGTTGTTCGAATATGCATATTTTTTTTGGAATATGGGCACATTTAAAGAAAATATGCCATGAATGTGGCCATAACATCCGTCATTTGGCCCGAAAGCCATGAATCTTCGTAGATGATAGCTCATTTTTGTGAACACTTTTATGAGATAACATCCGTATTCCAAGTTTATTTTTTTGGTGGATACTAGGTCACTTATTATGACACCACGCGAAGGTCTTGCATCATTTCGAGTTTTTTTGAATTTTCTGGAATTTTCTAAGCCGGTTTCGGGAAACGGTCAAAACGGGGGACATGACCGTTCGTACCTAGGGGTTTAATCTTGATGAACTCCTTGCGTATCTATGTTGAAATAGGTACTTGGGTACCTAAAAATGATTTTTTCAAAAAATCACGAGAAAACAAAGAGGCACCTGTAGTTCAAATTTTGCCCGATTTCAGCTAAATCGGCTGAAATTTGTCTTTTTCCAAAGAGGTGGATGGAAAGATTTTTATAGGAATTAATTTGAGTTTATGTAGATAAAATGTGGTCTATTAACTCTATAATTTTATTTGGTACAATTTTGCAACATACTTTTGGTAGATGCTTCACACAAAAAACCCGTTTTCGACACTACGAAAATGGAAAATGGTATTTTTATTCAACGAAAAAATAAAAATTTCTTCGTAAACATTGTTAGTTGTTCCAATATGCATATTTGTGTGGAATATGAGCACATTTAAAGAAACTATGCCATGGATGTGGCCACAACATCCGTCATTTGGCTCGAAAGCCATGAATCTTCGTAGATGATAGCTCATTTTTGCGAACACTTATTCGAGATAACTTCCGTATTCCAAGTTTATTATTTTTGGTGGATACTACGTCACATATTATGACACCACGCGAAGGTCTTGCATCATTTCGTGTTTTTTTAGAATTTTCTGGAATTTTCTAAGCCAGTTTCACGAAACGGTGAAAACGGGGGACATGACCGTTCGTACCTAGGGGTTGAATCTTGATGAACTCTTGGTGTATCTATATTGAAATAGGTACTTGGGTACCTAAATATGATATAGATGGTTCACAAAAAAACCCATTTTTGAAACTCCGAAAATGGAAAATGGTATTTTTATTTCACCTGCTTAATGTAGAAAATTGTGTGTTATTTTCAATTCAACATCATCATGACATTTTCATGCATTCATCTCACATTGGACTTCAAACTATTTAGGATAGTTGGATCTAATTTTTATTATCTAACATAAAAAAACAGCATATTGGGCAGACAGGCCGCTTGGCCCAGCTAGCCTAGCTCTCACGCTCCAATCCCAAATCGAAACCCTAGGCCTATTAGACAGCCACTCGGCCCAGCTACCCTAGCTCTCACCTCGAGCCGTCAGATGCTGATCCGACTGCCGTCCTCTCTCGCGAGCGCGTCGGATGCTGATTAAACGAACGTGCACGTCGCGCCGAACCCTAGCTCATTCCCCTTCCTCCCTCGCGCCGAACCCGAAATTCCCTCGCTTGCATCCTCTTTGGCAAAGGCGACAGAAGCACTCCCTACTGTCCCTTTGATGAATCCTCTCTACCCCCGCCTTCGTCTCCTAGACCGACCTACCCACCCCATCGACTCCCTCTCGCAATTCACATCAACGGAGCCGCCATAGAGAGGTGCGGCGCCACCCAGGGACTACTAGCTTTTTCGACGGCGCACGCGTGCGTGTGTCGATGCGCGGCACCCAGCGACCATTGCACTCGGCCGTCGCTGCTCCAGACGCGAGGTCGCCTGACTCCCTCCGAGCGCGTCGGAGGGCTTCGTCGCCATCGACCTCATATTCTGCCATCAGATCTACCGTCCCATCTCATATCCGCATCGACCCACTATATGATCTTCCGCTCCTTCTCCTTCCCTTGCAGATTCCTATTTACGCATTCCTCCTCCGTATCCTTGATACCTACCGACGCACACCCTTCCTGTGCTCTCGCAGACCCGCAGGAGCTCTCGTCCACCAGCCTCTTCAACAAGGACAGAGACGCAAGGAACCCCTTGTACCCTTAGGGCAAGGCAACGATCGCACTCAGGCGCACATCAAGCTAGACAGTACTGGTTCGTGCTTCCTGTCTCTCCCGTCTAAGCTTCCCTGCAGTTCGATTTGTTTGCTTGTGGATGTGTAATGATATCTCAGGGTACATTGGAGTCATGACAATTAGCTTACATTTAGATTTATCTTCAGTCAGTTACTTTTCCGATTCATGTGTGTATGCCCTGTGTCCATGCATCTGAAGTTGTTATGTATGAAGTAGAACGATCTTCTGTTAAAATTTTAGCACAACCCAAGTCCATGGATTTTCTTTGTTTTGTATCTGACATTTGTATATCAGAAACCATAGTTGCATTATTTGGTGGGTTGTAGGAATAATTTTGTATTTGAACTTGGTAAACTGGGCACACAAGCACCAGGCAATACATTTTCTTATAAGCAGACTATATTGATGGTTGCAATATGTTATCTACAGTGGTGGAAACATAAATTTGTCCCCTAAATGTTGTATTCCTGCTCCTGGACAGAATAGATAGTGTTGTGTATACCAATAATGGTGTGCTGATCTGTTTTATTCATGATGTGGTAGTGCAAATCTAATTTACCAGATTTGACAGCGTAGTCTTTGATTTTCCTAGGTTGTAAGTTCATACCATATTGTGTTATGCTAGACACTGTGTAATCTGGAACAGAATATAAGATGTAATGTTGCTATTTGAATGTGTGTGGGTATTGAATGCACCTTTTGTGTTCTTACTTTTACTATGGTAGTATGTTTGTTTGCCCAAATGAATTAACCAGACCCTTTAATGGTATAACCATTTAGTTTATAAGCTATAATCTACTTGTCTTTCCTACGACAATGAAATTAGTAGAACTCAACTCAATCATGATTTCCCAGTGCACTGCTTGGCGTAAAATTATAGCAATACACACATATATTTGTTGAAATTCCCAGTACACTCCTTTACCTTTGGGGTCTATCCTGTTGCAGGGCTGGTGGTTGTGCTGGTCAAGCGAAGTGGAATCCGCAAGGAGGTGATTTAGGCGCTGAGTGTGGTAGAGGCAGGGAACCTGGAAGGTCTCGGGGTCCTGCACGCAGCCGCCTCTAGACGGAGTTTGGACAAGAGGTGTCAGCATGGACCTCCTGCTGATGTTCGCCCTTAGGTATGCGCATCTAGTCGTCTCCTCACTTCTATAGTACATGATTTGGTCTGTCCTGTAATCTTGAATGATCACAACTGCTGTAAAAATAACTTGTTAAATAGTAAATAATGGTAAATTAACTAAATATGCCAAAGTTCAAATGCATGGAAAATCTGTTTGCTAAATCTAGCCTTTTGAAACTAATGCTTGTGCTATCTTTTGAAAGTAAAATAGTAACGAGGATGGTTTTATCGTTGTTTTTTGTTGGGTTTTGATCATTCAATTATAAACCAAATTTTATCAAGCTGATGCTTGGGTTATCTAGTTCCAGCATTTACATGCATGCCAATAAACTATCACAGGACGCTAACAGAACTAATATGGCATATATACAAACGTAGAAGTCCTGTAAAGATGAAGATGCCAGTAGAAAAACAGGAATCACCGACATGCATCCCCAGCAAATCAAGCAGTTATACGAGCAGGTTTGTTAGCAATACGTATATGTTATTTGGCCAATATGTTCTGATCAATTTTTATTATCCTATGCCTTACATAAAAAAGCTGAGCTAAATGTTGTATTCCTCCTTTGAGTTGTTGTCTTGGTTCTAAATTCTTTTGTGTATAACCCTTCCCAAATTTTGTCCCAAATTAACTCGTGACATTAAATGCTGAGCTAAATATAACTCTTTCCAAATTGTTTCGAATTTGCAGGGCATGTCAAAGATGAATCAACGAGTCCGACGTAACTTCGCTAGTTCGGCGGAGAAACTTCTGTTTTGCAACAGTTGCTCCTGCTGTTGTTTTGTATGGTGTATCTAGGATTGTTTTGTAAATTATTTTGTGGAGGATCTGGAATGAATGGATGTTGTATATTTATGCTTCGAGCTTGCATGTTCTGGATTGGCGGTTGTGTTTGATATGTTTGTAACATGAAGCTTTGCTAATCAATTATGTTTCGTTTGCTGAAGATCTAGTCAATTCCTGTATCTATTTCCTGGTACTAAAACTGGATTGAGAATGGCCAAATATACTTTAAAATGGCTTGGCCCAAATACTATTGCACCAAAATGTACGACAGTAAAAAGGCTAGGTAAAAAAATTTGGATCGGGAAAATGGCCAAAATGATGGTCTGGCCCATTTAGTAGATCAGAATTGACTAGTAAAATATTAAATAGGCCAAATTCATGGGATTAGCCCATGTAGAGGTTTAAAAGTTACAAATAAAAATAATATATGGGCTGAATTATTGGGCCAGGCTCATATAGAAGGCTGAAATGGACTGGGCTAAATCTATGCCACATCAGCTTTGCCACGTTGGATCTGACGTGGCTTGGGCAAAGTACGAGTGACCAGAACAATTGGTCACCGAGTCCACGACCTTCAATTTTGCCGACAGAAGGTCACATTGGTTCATTGGCAACGCTCGTAATGTGACCAAGTGATTTTGGTCACAAAAAGGTCACAAATGAATATACATGACCATTCGGTGACCAATATTGAGAGTCACAATATAGCATATTTCTTGTAGTGATTACACGTATAGTGTGAAAAATGGTGTATGCTTGCAGTAAGTAAAGAAAGCAGGGAATTGTACTGGTTTGTTTAACAGTGTAAGAAAATGGAGCGGGGTTCATAGGTTCACTAGTGGTCTCTCCATAAAAGATAGCATGTTGGGTGAACAAACTACAGCTGGGCAATTGACAAATAGAGGTTGCACCGTAGTGCACATTCATGACATGATGACTACTATGATATTTAGTGCCGGCATTACAATAATATACATAGACCGTAATCCAACTACATCTATGACTAATAATCCACCCTCAGGTTATCATCCGAACCCCCTTAGGTATTAAGTTGCAAGCAACAGATAAACGCATTAAGCAATGTGTGTAATGTAAGCAATGATTATGCACGCGGGGACTCACACCGCTGTTTTCTCCCTAGTGGAAACAACACATCCTCCCCCGTCACGTTTTTGTCACCCGAGTAGAGGCAAAAAGGAGGCATGAACCCAACTATCGAGCATAAATACTCCCTCTTGGAGTTACTAGCAACTACTTGGCCAGAGCAACCACTAGCAATGGAAAGCATGCAAGATCAAAAATAACATATGAAATAAAGAATATAATCAACTTGGCATAAGTTCAATATTCATCGGATCCCAGCAAACACATCACATAGAATTACATAAGAACAATATCGATCATGTTAGGAAGCTCACGAGATCTAAACGTTGAGGCATAGGAGGAGAAGACAACCATCTAGCTACTTCTATGGAGCCGTAGTCCAAGGATGAACTACTCACGCATCACTCCGGAGGCAGGCATGGTGATGAAGAGGCCTCCGGTGATGATCTCCTCTCCGGCAGGGTGCCGGGAGACAGCTTCAGAACCCCCTGATCTAGGGTTGACGACGATGGCGGATGCAGAACTTTTCGGGGATTTTTGATCAGGTACTTAGGGTTTTCCTTCGGAGGGGAATAAATAGGCGAAAAGGAGACGTCCGTGGGCCAGCAGGGTGGCCTCACCACCCCTAGGCGCGGCCAAGGGGGGCCCGCGCCTAGCTATTGTGAGCGCCCCCTAGTGCCCGTCTTCGACTCCTCTTCGGACTTTTGGATGCTACCGGGGAAAATAGGAACTTCGGTATTCCTGGGGTCCAATTCCGGAAATATTTCCAGAACAACTTTTCTGAAATAAAAAACAGCAGAAAACATGGAACTGGCACTTGGCATCTTGTTAATAGGTTAGTCCTAGAAAACGTGGAAAATGCTATAAAGAAGGGAGAAAACTTGTAGCAATTGGCAATATATCAACATGGAACATCAGAAATTATAGATACGTTGGATACGTATCAATCATCCCCAAGCTTAGTTCCTACTCGTCCTCGAGTAGGTAAACGATAAAAACACAATAATTTATGAGGTGACATGCTACCAACATAACTTGATCATCAATAATGTAAAGTATAAGTAAGCTGAGATCGTAGAACTTTAACACAAGCATGATAATAGAACTTTAATAATAAATCATAGCAATCACTTTGCATCATGAGAAGTAACTCAAATAAAAGATCACGAATAACAATGCAAAGAAAGATATACGTTTGTTTCAAGTATAGAGAGAACATGTCAAAGTGATATTTCGTTAGTCCTTAAGAGTGGGGCAAAACATAAATGCGAGGACACCTTCAAAGTTCATGAGGAAAACTAGAACAAATAGTTAGAGAACAAACAATAACACATCATGAATCAATAATTAATGTTTCTGGGACAAATGCACATAAAACTCATAATGGCAAAAATGCTCTCTCAACCATGCATAAAATTAGAAGATGGAGACTCAACATAAAAGTAAACGAAAGGCCCTTCGTAGAGGGAAGCAGGGATCAACTCATGTGCTAGAGCTTTTATTTTATTAAATATAGGTACTAAAAACTTGACACTCCTCAGGGGATCTTACACAAACCATGGCTAACCAAATCCTTGGGTACCTGCCAACAATCACATACCGTGAAGGAGTGTATATATTTTAAGAGAGGTGTATGCTTATGTCAACGAATGGTAAACAGAAAATACAATACGTCACAAGCCAACTAGACTTCACAAGAGAGGCTCCCATGGAAGGACGCATCTGGGCAGAAGGTCATCCCTCTTTCTCTTTTGTTTACACAATTATGCTTTGACTGATAAATCAGGGGCAAAAATAGTGAAGAGAATTTGTGTTATTAATTTGGGGCTGGGCACCCCGCTGCCAACTCTTCTATCAGTGGATAAGCGGATGAAGCCACTAGTCCAGGGTGTGAAAGTCCAATCAACAAGTGAGATACATATTCTCTATTTACGTCCCCATGAGCTAAAACAGGAGCACAAAACAGGAGTAATTTTGAAATTTTTAATGGTAACACATGAGAAATTTACTTTGGAGTGGCGGTTAAATACCACATGTAGGTAGGTATGGTGGACACAATGGGAAAACTTGGGTTTTTGGGAGTTGGATGCACGAGTAGAGCTCATACCCATTACAGGTGGAGGCTAGCAAAAGACTGGGAGAGACAACTCAAGAGAGCATAAGATCAATAATCATGCATAGCGAAATAAATATCATTAATCAAAGCATAAGTGGTACCACAAGTTCAAACACTAAATGATCATGGAGGCTATTCGTGTCTGGTTCATAGTCATAAACATGGCGTGAGCATGCGCCAAGTCAACCAAATAAAACATTCATAGGAGAACACCACAAATTTATCCTTCAATATGACAAGAACAACTCATGATTCTTTAAATGGCATATTAAACGCTTTCAGCTATTTGAGGCTAATCATGCTAATCAATAACCACAAGGCTTTAAAACTAAAATAACATCTAGCATGACATGAAAAAGGATAGCCACAGTCTATACAAGCTTCATGTTATGATGCATCCCTTATATTATTTTAGCTTATTTTGCATGTTTTATAATTTTTGGAAGATAAACACCGAGACCAGAAATCTGATGGAAAAAGCACCGTCGGGATACCATATTTCAGAAGATCAGAAGAAGAAGAGGGACACCGGGGGTGTCCTAGAAGTTCAGTGGAGGAACCCAGCCAGAAGGAGAGCCAGAGGGGGCCACCAGGGGCCCACACCATGGGGTGGCGCGCCCCCTTGGCCGCGCCACCTAAGGGTGTGGCCACCCTGGCCCACCTCTGGGGGATATCTTTTGCGTGCATGTCCCCCAAGAAACCCTAAGCCTCATACCATCATCGAAGAATTATTCCGCCATCGCCTCGGGGCGGAAAACACCCGAGAGAGAAAAGCTCTCTCGCAGGGAGAAATCTACCGGGGAAATTCCTCTCCGGAGAGGGGAAATCACCGCCATCGTCAGCGTCATCACTCCGGGCATCATCAAGATCGTCATCACCATCATCACCACCACCAGCACCATCACCCTTATCATCCACTGTCATCCCACTGTAACAATTCGGGGCCTCTATCGTTGTTTTACGTTAGATCTCTCTCATGGTGTGGATTACTTGTTAGTAGTTGATGCTTGTGAGATATATCGGTGTTTGCACTTTATGACCAGATTGATATCATCCATTATATCACCTCTGATCATGATCCATATGATGTCTTGTGAGTGAAGCGGTCGATGCATAGAAAACAAAAAAATTGCTACGTGATAGACACCGGAAGGGCCAAGATCTAATCTAGGAGATGAAAGCAACGGGCATAGAGAGAGTCTTAAGAAGAACATACCCTCGAAGAAACAAAGCGTTACGAGATCAAATCTCGTTGTTGGCGTAGTCGTCCTCACACCGGTCCCGAGAGCGAGAAGATGTGCACCGCAATCCGGCAGTGCATCCGTGATCGGTCAAACGTACGGTTGATGATGACATCCGTTCCCTCGATCCAGCGGGGCAGCGGAAGCAGAGGATCCCTCGGAAACCAGCAGGATGACGGAGTGGTGTGGTGGAGAAAACTTCGTTCAGGGATTCGCCAAGCGCATGAACATGAGGTGGATCAGCGGGAGGATGGAGATGAATATGACACCAAGTGTGTAAGGGAGAGGGATCTCATGCCCTCTATTTATAGGAGGGGAGGCAGCCACGAAATTTTGGTGCCTCCACCTCTCCCCTCATCATGTGGGTGGAGTCTCCACTCAAACCACTCATTCTCTCATTATTCCCACTCAAAATTCCAAGGGTTTTCTTTAATAAATAAATAAATAAAACAATTGTATTTCTTTATTTTAATACTTGTTAATCCTATTAACAAATATTAACATTTACCCCCTTGAACTATTTCTTAATCAAACATTAACATATACCACCTTGAACTATTTCAATATTCCCCGAAACAATTCTGGTGACTATTTCAATATTCCCCGAAACAATTCCGGTGTTGTCCAAACTTTTATCCGATATTCCGTATCCTCTCAAATGCGTCATCGAACCTTAAGTGTTGATGGAGGGATGATAACCCGGTAGGCCAACGCCAAGGAGTAACTCAGCCCAAAGGACGCTGCGCAAGACCCGGCTTAAGATAAAGGAGTTTCTAGAAGGCCTAAGAACGTAGGCCTCGTAACCCGGATTGTGGGTTCCGATAAGGAAGTTTAGGGTTTCTAAGCAGTGTCCGGGTAGGGTTCAGAGTGCGCCTTGGAGAGTAGGCCAAGGGGTCCGGATATGATATAAGCCGTCCCCTAGGGTTAGACGAGAGAGAGATCCAAGAGTTCGAGCAATATCGCTAGGTATCGATTATCCAGTGTAACACGAGAGTTGAGTTAATATATTTAGATCGGAGACTCGGCGACTTGGTTGCCGGCTACCAGATCGCATATCATTATGTTTTCCCTTGAGCTAAACCCTCTCCCAAACACCAGAGTCGAATTGCCCCAAGATAAGTTACCCCCGGTAACGTCTGCCGTGATTATCCCACGACAGTTGGCGCCAAGCATTACGCGCCAGGTTGCGGTTTACACGGCCCCGGCGATCAATCTTAATCAGGGGAACGTGACCGCGGCCACAGTCGGAACAGCACCAGCAGTGGCCCAGCAGCATGGTCCGGTTGACGGAAACCCGGTTTTCACCCGAGTTGACGGAGAATCGGCATGGGTTACCAGCCACGCGGCGGACAGCGAGTTGCAGGCAAACATGTTTGGATATCTGGCAAACCGGACGCCAGGGGCGGGTCCTTCAAACCCGCAACACCCGGCCCTATTCAACAACAACTTGATTCTGGATCCGACCGTTTTAGCCACAGTTATTACTCCGGAAAACGCGACAGAATGTGTCAGAGATCTGGACGTAGCCCGTCGCGCATTGGAGCAACAGAGAAGGCAAGTAGAAGCAGAAAGGCAGGGGATGGCCACCCGCCAACGTGAGCTGGATGCACTGGAAACCCGGCTCCGAGAAGAGACAACCAGGGTGCGTCAAAGGCATCAAACCATGTTACCAGCAACGGGTGGAGTCATAAACCCGACCAACCTACACCTCAGGATCAACCGATTCCGGCAGCAAACCAAGGAACCGTACAGCAACCTGCAACTGGAGGAACACAGCCGACAAACATACAAGCCGGGTTACCTACATTGCAGACTGGAGTCGCTGCCGGCAATACATTACCACCACCACCACCATCGCGATTTCGCACACCAGCAGGTCATTACAACAACCCCATGGATAATGTGTACGCAGCAACGCTCGCATTGAATCAAATCCCCGTGAGAGAGTCACCCCACGCAGAGGAGACCCGGCGGGCGATAGATCTATTGCGCACTGCGGTAGCGCAGGAAGTTAATTACCCGGATCACAGAAGTGGAATGCATGGGACACCATATATCAGCCAGCAACGAGGCAATACCGGCAATATCCAGACAAGTTTAGCACGGCGGAGGGAAGAGCAGCAGCAAATGCCGCCTCCTCCTCGTGTTCAGGCAGTACCAGCAGCATCAGCAGCACAAGCTATCGTGGATAGTTCCAGAGCCAGGAGGGCCGCGGCCGGGTCTGCGGTGCATGGGCCACCAGCCGTACCGCGTCCAGCTGCACCTCCCGCAGGATCACATGTTTCCCGGGTGAGGCCAGTTCCGACCAATCTCGCTCGGCCTAAGTGTCTGTCGGCTGACATCAGGGCTGAGCCTTACCCGGATAAATTCAAAGAACCGGGTAAAGTTGTGAATTATGAGCCGACTATGGATCCAGAAACATGGTTGAGCAGTTATGAGATGGCTATGTCGATTCGCAATGCATCAGAAAATCTTCAAGCCAAGTTCATGTACTTGATGATGTCAGAAGGAGCAGCAAAGTTATGGTTCAATAATTTACCGGAAGGATCTATCAAGTCATGGGAGGAGTTTAAAACTGCGTTTATCAAGCACTTTCATGGGACGTGCAGAAAGCTATTCACTATTGATGACTTAGAGCGATGTGTACAAAAGAAAGGAGAATCGGCGCGCAGCTGGGTGCGCCGGGTTATGGAGATACTTCACTCATCTACGGATATTCAGCCCAAAGATGCGCTACAAGCTATGGCAAAGACGTGCAAGTACATACCTTTAGTGCAAAAGTTAACTCGCATGAAATCTAGTCGAAATGCTTCAGAGGTTACGATGGGAGAGCTAATGGATGCATGCAACAAACACGCTGCAACGGATACTACAGAAGAGGATGCCGATGACAAGAAACCAAAAGCAAATACAAATAATAGTGGAAGAACCGGCAATGGATCAACACCGGGTAACAATGGAGGTAACAATGGGAACAACCAGAACAAGCGCCCGTTTGAGGGAGGCTCCGAGTTTGTCACTAGCACAGAAGCCGGGTCTTCGAGACCTAGAGCAGAAGGAAATTTCAATGCTGGAAACCACAACGGAGGTAATTATCAAGGACCGCCGAGGCCGGGTAATAATTGGGATATCTTCAGAATGGCGTGCCCAAAGCACAGCAGGAACGGTAGGCTGGCTAACCACTCATTGGAGCAGTGTGCGGACCTATAGAGATGGAAGAATGAGGAGATAAACAAGGCCATGCGAGGTGCAGGTCGGGGAGGAGGACCGGGTCCGGGTGGAAACCCGGGCAACGGTCCACCCCCAGCCGGTAACCCGGCAGGCAGAAATCTGGGTAACAACCAAGGGGGAGCTGGAGGTTTCCAAGCTAACCCCAAGCAACTGGGACAATATCACGTGCACACCACAGGAATTTCTAACAAGGATAAAAAGATACTGAAACAAGCAGTAAACTCGGTTTCTTCGGCTGTCCCGAGATACCTGAGATGGTCAGAGCATGACGTAACATGGAGCAGAAGAGATCACCCGGAAAGGATAGAACACCCGGGAGTCTTAGCATTGGTGGTGGCGCCACAGGTTAATGGTTATGATTTGAAAAAGGTCCTAATGGACGGTGGAAGTAGCATCAATATCTTGTATTGGGAAACCTTTCTACGCATGGGTCTCAAGGAGTCTCAGCTGCAAAAGAGTTCAACGGTTTTTCACGGGATTGTGCCGGGTCACTCAGCGTGCCCCGAGGGAAAGATCACATTGGAAGTAGCTTTTGGAGAATCAAAGGATAATTATCGAGTCGAGTGGCTTACTTTCGAGGTGGTTAAGTTGCGCAGTCCTTATCACGCGCTGTTCGGAAGGCCGGCTTATGCCAAGTTCATGGCCAGGCCGTGTTACGTGTATCTACAACTAAAAATCCCGGGCCCCAAGCAGACCATCACCATACACGGGAGCCGGGATATAGCAGCTGAGTGCGATGAAGGAGACGCAGCCATGGCGGAGCAAGCTTGCAGAAAAGAGGAACTCAAGTATTACCGGTCTCAAGTAGACCCGGATGACAGAACAGCGTTAAAAAGACCAAATACTGAAGATGAGAGAGCAAAATTCAAGGCAGCACAGGACACCAAGATGGTAGCTTTTGTCGAGGGTGATCCCTCCAAGCAATTTGCTATAGGATCTAACTTGGACAGCGAGCAGGAGAAAGCACTTGTGGAGTTCATTCGTTCAAATCAGGATGTGTTCGCCTGGACGCCTAGCGATATGCCGGGTATCCCCACAGAATTGGAAGAGCACAGTTTGCACGTCGATCCCAAGTCCAGACCCGTGAAACAGGGCTTGAGAAAGATGAATGAGGAAAGAAGGAAAGCTATAGGGGAAGAAATTGCTCGGCTGCTGACAGCCGGCTTTATTATGGAAGTGTTTCACCCGGACTGGTTAGCAAATCCGGTTCTCGTGATGAAAAAGACCAATGAGTGGAGGATGTGCATTGATTACACGAGTCTCAACAAGCATTGCCCAAAGGATCCGTTTGCTCTACCAAGGATAGATCAGATCATAGACGCAGTAGCTGGAAGCGACCTATTATGTTTCCTGGATGCATATTCCGGGTATCACCAGATCAAGCTCAAGAAGGACGATTGGGAGAAAACATCGTTCATAACCCCTTTTGGGGCCTTTTGTTACAAGACAATGACATTCGGATTAAAGAATGCTGGCGCAACCTATCAACGGTGTATTCAGAAGTGCTTCGAGGACCAAATTGGACGCAACGTCCATGCTTATGTAGACGATGTGGTGATCAAGACCAGAAAGGCAGAGACATTTATTGACGATCTAAAGGAAACGTTCAAGAACTTGAGAAGGTATCAGATGAAACTCAACCCGACAAAGTGCGTTTTTGGAGTTCCAGCCGGGAAATTACTCGGCTTTATCGTTTCTGAGAGAGGAATTGAAGCAAACCCGGACAAAATCAAAGCTATCCAGAGCCTGAAAAATCCGGAAAATTTGAAACATGTTCAGAAGCTCACAGGGTGCGTGGCAGCGCTCAGCCGGTATATATCCAGACTCGGAGAAAAGGCGATACCCTTGTACCGGCTCTTGAAAAAATCTGACAAATTCGTATGGGATCAAGAGGCGGACGAGGCGTTTGAGGCACTAAAACATCAGCTATCTGAGGCACCAGTCCTAGCAGCCCCGGGTCCTAAAGAGCCTATGTTATTATACGTTGCAGCAGGACCCCGGGTGGTTAGCGTAGTGGTTGTTGTTGAGCGAAAAGAAGATGGAAAAGAATACCCGGTCCAGAGGCCGGTTTACTACGTCAGTGAGGTATTATCAGAGGCAAAACAGCGCTATCCACATTGGCAAAAGCTGGTTCTCGGGGTCTTCATGGCCAGCCGGAAATTGAAGCCATATTTTCAGGAACACCCCATAACAGTGGTTAGTTCTATACCAATGTCGGATATCATCAGAAACTCGGATGCAACAGGTAGAATAGCCAAGTGGGCGATCGAGATGGGGGATTATCATATCAATTACGAGCCAAGGTCAGCAATTAAATCTCAAGCCCTAGTCGATTTCATCAATGATTGGACACACACAGGCATGCCCACCATGGCTCCAAACTCCGAGTCTTGGATCATGCACTTCGATGGCTCCAAGCAATACGAGGGGTCAGGAGCTAGAGTGGTGCTAACATCACCCAAAGGAGACAAGTTGAGCTACGTGCTGCAGATTCACTTTGATTGTTCCAACAACGTGGCCGAGTATGAGGCCTTATTGCACGGCTTAAAGGTAGCAAAGGAGATGAATATTAAAAGGATACGATGCTTTGGAGATTCGGACCTTGTGGTACAGCAGGTCTCAGGAACTTGGGATAGAAAATATGCAACTATGGCAGCATACCGCAGAGAGGTTGATAGAGTTGCCGGGTGTTTCTCCGGGTACGAGGTGGAGCACATAGACAGAAGAAAAAACGAAGCAGCAGATGCACTCGCCAGACTCGGCTCGTGCAGAGAGCCGGTTCCACCCAATGTTTTCCTGGATGAACTATGTCGACCATCAGTTAAAACCGAGTCTGAGGGAGAACTGGCAAATCAAGACCCAGATTTGGAGCTCGTGGCCACAGTACGTGCTGTTCCCGAGTGGACAGAGCCGTTCTTGGCCTACCTATCACGGGGCGAGTTACCACAGCAGGAAGTATTAGCAAGACAAATTCTGAGGCGAGCAAAAGGTTATTCTATCATCAATGGAGAGTTATACAAGAGAAGCGCAGCAGGAGTCTTTTTGCGCTGTGTAGCACCAGAAGAAGGCCGATAGATCCTCAAGGAAATCCATGAAGGTGATTGTGGGCATCATGCATCCACAAGATCTCTTGTGGCCAAAGCTTATCGACATGGTTTTTTCTGGCTCACGGCCCTAGCAGACGCGGAGCGCTTGGTGGCAAGGTGTGACGGATGTGAAAGGTACGCTCGCCAAACCCATGTGCCGGCTATGGAATTACGGACTATACCGTTAACTTGGCCGTTTGCTGTTTGGGGTATGGACATGGTTGGCCGCTTTCACATGTCACCTTGCAAAAAGACGCACCTCTTGGTGGCCATTGACAAGTTTACCAAGTGGGTCGAGGTTATGCCAGTTACCAACTGTGAAGCAATTACAGCAGTCAAGTTCCTGAAAAGGATTATCTATCGGTTCGGGTATCCCCATAGCATAATTACAGACAATGGAACCAATATGTCCCTTGGCGAGATGGAGAAATTTTGTGGTAACAATGGAATCCGGCTTGACGTAGCTTCAGTGGCCCATCCACAGGCTAATGGACAAGTGGAGAGGGCAAATCAAGAGTTGCTTTGTGGATTAAAGCCACGATTGCGAGTTCCGTGTATCAGAGCTGCTGGTGCATGGGTCGAAGAGTTACCTGCAGTGGTTTGGGGTATAAACACAACGCCTAACAGATCCACTCAGATGACACCGTTTTTCATGGTCTATGGTGCAGAGGCGGTGTTGCCGAGTGATATCATCCATGACTCGCCTCGAGTCTCGGCTTACATCGAGGTAGAGAACGAGAAGACCCGGCAGGACGCCGTGGATATGCTAGAAGAAGAAAGGGAACAAGCACTAGAAAGATCAGCCATATATCAGCAGGATCTGCGGAGATATCATAGCCGGCGCGTGAAAACCCGGGTCTTCCAGGAAGGAGACCTGGTTTTGCGCCTGGTACAGTCAAAGGAAGGAAAACATAAGCTATCACACGCGAAAGCCGGCTTACAGTACAAGAGAGTCAAAAGGGCCATCTAAACCACAAGTTATGCAGAGTACAGGGTTAATAACCGGAAACTCAAAGTCTATCAAGCATAACTTCAGCACCTATGTGAAACGGCTCTAGGTTTTGGGCTTAGCAGAAACAATTTGTTTTCTTTGAGAAACCTCACACCCCAGACTCGGAATTTCGGGCCTTGGGGACTGGGAATTTTGAACAAAGAGGCAAGTTACCTAGCTATTAAGCACAAAAACCCAAAAACCCGAAAATCCGAGTCTTGGGGACTTAGAGAAAAGTCCACCTTTCAAAACCCACCAGACCCGGAAACTGAGTCTCACAAAAGGAACCATAAAGTAAATCGGAGTATCAAGAGTAAATAAGCTCAAAGGCAGATAGATATCAAATTCATCCAAAGGCCGGAAGGGCCAAGAAAGTTATTAAAGCTTCATAATGTATTTACATAATGCGATGATAGTATCAAAAGTGCACATCTGCACTATCAAAATAATATCGGTCTTTACAAGGGCATTGACCGAACAAGGTATTAGGATGGCATCAGATAATAATTTACTCGGCCTCCTTAGTCGGGTCCACATTCTTACCCTTGCCCTCCGGGTCTTGTTCTCGGGTTCGCTTCTTAGAAGAATTCCCAGCATCATCATCCGGTTTTCAGCATCAGGACGAACAGGTGGACGGACAGCTGGCGTAGAGGAAGTTGGTTCTGATTGCAATTCGGCTTCCCTGTTTGCAGCTTCCTCCCTCCTCCTGGCCGAGTCAGCATTCCACTTTTCTAAAATGTCGAAGGGCACGGGCGTATCTTCCTTCACAGCCTTTTCCTTGGCATCATATGGAGACATAAACCTACTCAAATCCATACTGTCAGCAAGAGCAGTTGCCGAGTGACGAACCTTGGATTGTACGGCTTTGAAATCCTTGGGGGAAAATCTCGAGCCATCTGCCTTGAATTCTGGAAATCCGGCCACCACCGTTGCCGGCTCAAGCTTAGGAAAATAAGCTTTCGCCAGCATAAGTCCCCGGGTCATCCCAACCCGGCATGCTGAGCGTTTCCAGAGCTCAATCCATGCAGGGACAGTAGAACATGCATGGATTAGGGTCTCCATACCCGGATAGAGTTCGGTCGGCCACTGAATGGCGTCTAGTATCCACTTGGTGCCGGCACGGAACCTCCGGAGGACATTCTTCAATCTCTTTACCTTTTCGATATCATCTTCTTCTGAAGGCGCAAGGTTGGAAGCTGCAATACGAACAACAAAGGTTACATCAAAGTATTCCGGGTATCAGGTATCAAGAAAACAAGAAACCACGGCACGAACAAGTAAGTAGCGAAATCTCACCAACGAGGACACGATAAGTGTTGGCCACTTGGGCTGATAGCTTCGTTAGCACAGCTTGAGCAGTGGCGTATTTCTCTTTGTATTTCGTGACATCTTTCTCCAAGGCTGCCACCTCGGACTCAAGTGCTTCCCTTAGCTTTATCTCGGTGTCCAGGAGCTGCTTGGTCTTGGCCAAAATCTCCTCGGACCGAGACGCCTGCGCCTAAAAGAATGGAAGGTTAAACATCAGTCGGATATCACAATCAGCCGAGTATTGCAAGGAGTACCGAGTGTAACTTTGACAAGTTAGACTCGGAACTTGGGGACTAGGTGGACACTATGAGATATCAACTAACGTACCTGATGCTCCACGTCCATGCGCTCCAACATGCTGCTCTCTGAGGCCTTCATGGCGAGGAGGGCGTTCATCATTTGGTCGAAGGATTGGTTGCCCAAGTTGGAAGACCCGGGGTCTTGATAACTCGGATTGGAGGTTTTCTCCTTGGCAGGGGAAGGCACCCGAGTCGTCCGGATATCGGAGCTCGGGTCGCCTCCTCCCATGCCCAGGTCGGCGGCCTCTTCCTCCTCGCGTGTGTGGGAGGCTATCGGATATTCAGCTTCCTCATCAGCCGGGTGTGTTGGTGGCGCTTGTTGTTCTTCTTCGCCTCCAGCTGCAGCCATCATGTCGTCAATCGGGTTCTCTTTACCTGGATCATCGGTCTCCATATTTTCTTGGTCGCTGATTGTGACCGTGGCTCTGCGGACAGTATAAAAAAACGGTTAGCATGTAGACTGGAGAAAATTACGGCAAAGTAATGGAACATCAGGAGAAGAAACTTACCCGGGATTCACCGCGAAATCCGAGGGAAACGCGCTGCTGGACCCGGATGAAGCTGATAAATATCAAGAGAGTAAGGCGTGCAACTGCCCTATTAAAAGATGATTCGAAAAGAAAAAGAATTCGATATTTGGGAAAGGATTGAAAGATACCAGCGCATCGAGGAGGGGACGATGGAATACCCGGATTAAGTGCGGATTCACCCGGAAAGTTCCGGGTCATTCTGCGCTTGGTCACGGGCGGATCCTTCAAGTACGGCCAGTTAGACAACTCTCGGTTTAACTCACACATGTTAGCAAAGGAATACGGTTTAGAAGCAAGGGAACGGTATGGCACCTTAAAGACGACCCCTCGGGGTTTCCTCTTTGCTCCGACCTTGACTGTCGGCTCAGCTTCATCTTCATCGCTTGCTGTTTCCACCTTGCCTTCCGGTTCTTCTTCTTCTTCGTCCTTGTCCTTTGGCTCTGGAAGTTGCCAAGGTATATTGTCGGAAAAACAGAGAATAAACAACAATGAGCTTGCATAGTCTAAGTGAGACTCGGAATGTACCTTCCTCCGAGTTAACTGCGTCCTCTTCCTCCTCTGGACTCTCGGAGTTAGGGGGCGTTTCGATCTTCCAAAAGGCGTCATCAGCCTAAGTCAAACGCACCAGGGTAAGGATCAGTAGTTGTATCGAGAGAAAGGTGTGAAGGTAAAAGTATGAGAACCGGATTTTACCTCAGGAGCTGGTTTCTCGCGAGTAAATGGTTCCAACCCGGCTATGTTCCGGATTACCTCCAATTTCTCCGTCAAGAAGCTCTTGATGGTCTTGTTGGTGTCATCGGCCGGGTAGTTCTTAGAAGAGTATCGGAGCGCGTCTGTGACGTGCCCCGAGTAGTCGCACATTAGCTTGGTGCGGATGGAGTTGGGCTGGATCCTGAAGTCCACCCATGTCTTGACCAAGTTGAGCCCAAGGAGACCTTGGGCGGAGAGGACGGTTATCTTGGTTAGAAGAGGTTGGATGGCCTCCCTGTCCGACTCAGGGGCAAAGGCGTTGAAGGACTCAGAGATATCAAGGAGGCCCTCTGAGTAACCCGGCAATTTCCTTTCGCCGGGTGGGGAGGTGTCTCGGCAGTAGAAGAAGGATAATTGCCAGTGTTTGACATGGGAATTCAGATTAAGGGTTGGCATTGGTGAGTTCTTGCGGCGCTGGATGGAACCCCCGCCGCAAGCAAGAAGCGCCCCGTCACCACTTTCGCAGCACGGTTTGCATTGGAAAAGTTCGATAAAAAGAGTCAAATTTGGCGGAGTGCACAAATATGACTCGGAAAGAACGATGAAATGGGTTATGTTCAACATAGAGTTAGGCCCTATGTCGAACACCCGGAGGCCATAGTGGCTCAAGACCTCGCGGAAGAAAGGGTGACCCGGAGGGCGAAACCCCCGGGTCACGTGCTCAACGAAGCAAATTACCTCGTCGGCAGCAGGTGTGGGCCGGGTCTCATCACCCGGCACCCTCCAGTGGATATCCTTCTGAGGGGGGAGGACCCCTAACTCGGCCAGCTCCTCCAGCTTGGCCTTGGTAACTGTTGATCGCGCCCAGTTGGCGGATATTGATTGGGTCGTCCTTGTCTTGGCTTGCTGCTTCCCTTGCTTCTTGGGAGCCATGGGTTCAGCCTGCAAAAGCACGAGACAAAAAGGTACAAGACGTAAGACTCGGAGATCATGGGTTATCCGGGTATTTGCAAGCAGTATCAAAAGAAGGCATGAGGACTATGAATTATCCGGGTATCACTGGACGGGGTGAAAATTACAGGTTATCCGGGTATCGAGTGGCAATACAGAAATTATGGGGGACTTACGTATTGGTGATCGTTTGTGGAAGAAGGGTGATTGCCCATGTATCTACTGCAAGCAAAAGAACTGGAAGAAGTGGATTTTCCGGGTGTCAATGACGGTTGCGGAAAATTTGGGCGAAATGGATCTAGATTGAAAAAATTGTGGATGATTTTGTGGAGGAATTGGTGATTAACGGCGATAGGGGAGTAATATATGACCATCTACCAAGCTATTGGACGAACTAGCATGGAATTAGGCGACCTAATCCGGCGCGGAAAGGAAAATGGCCCGCGGTTGACTAGATCCAATCTAGATCGATTTGAAAAATTACAAGGCCAAATTAATGGAAACAAGGAGCTCACCGGAGGAGATTGGAGTAATGCGCGGCGGCGGAAAATGGCGCACTCCGAATGCCCCTTTGCGACTGTCGGCAAGCTGCTCGAGGGCGCGGCGGCGGAGGATGGCGGCGGCGCGGGACGAGCTGTGGCGGAACGTAACCGGCGGCGGATTGGTTCCGGTGACGTACGCGAGGTCTCCGTGGCGGCGCTCTGTGAGCTCGGGCGCGGGAGTGAAGGAGAGGAAGAAGAAATGGACCGTTGGGGTTAGGTTATCCCCCGGGTGCCTATTTATAAGGTGCGGGTGGATAAACTTAGGCCAACGGGCGAGAGCCGGAAATTTCGGGATAAAAGATACCCGCCGGATTTTCCGGGATATGCGTTAAATGCTAGACGGGATATCCGGACAAGATATGAAGGAAATCTTCCTGCGGTATCAGGATCAGTTATCAAGTGGTGTAAGCCGGATCTTTGACATTCTTACCCCGGCGTTGACCCGGAAAGAGTAAAGAGGGATTTAGAGAAGGCCGGGTTATTATATGGCCACCATGGAGTTAGGCCTAGCTGTTTATCAAAGCAATCTAACCCGGCTTCTATGAACTTGTTTGTTTGATATTCTTTGCAGGGAATAGCGTGCGCTTCAAGGAGGATCCCATGGAGCCCAAGCTATTCTGGGGACTACTGATGGAGGGATGATAACCCGGTAGGCCAACGCCAAGGAGTAACTCGGCCCAAAGGACGCTGCGCAAGACCCGGCTTAAGATAAAGGAGTTTCTAGAAGGCCCAAGAACGTAGGCCTCGTAACCCGGATTGTGGGTTCCGATAAGGAAGTTTAGGGTTTCTAAGCAGTGTCCGGGTAGGGTTCAGAGTGCGCCTTGGAGAGTAGGCCAAGGGGTCCGGATATGATATAAGCCGGCCCCTAGGGTTAGACGAGAGAGAGAGATCCAAGAGTTCGAGCAATATCGCTAGGTATCGAGTATCCAATGTAACACGAGAGTTGAGTTAATATGTTTAGATCGGAGACTCGGCGACTTGGTTGCCGGCTACCAGATCGCATATCATCATGTTTTCCCTTGAGCTAAACCCTCTCCCAAACACCAGAGTCGAATTGCCCCAAGATAAGTTACCCCCGGTAACGTCTGCCGTGATTATCCCACGACAAGTGTGTCACCCTACGGTTCGCGAATAACATAGACATGATCGAGACTTCTCTCCGATCAATAATCAACCGCGGGATCTGGAGATCCGTGATGACTCCTATGTATTCAACGATGACTCTCGTGATCGTATGAACCATCAACGTCGTGACTATTCGCTTTATTTCGCGATATTTTACTTGTCCGAGATCCGATCACCGGTATCACCCATACCTTGTTTTGATCTCGTTGCCGACAAGTACTCTTTTCTCGTTTCCGTGATATGACATCCTTGTGATCATATCACGTGCTTGCAAGCGGTGTCTATGTGATATCATCGAGAGGGCCCCAGAGTATATCTCTCCGTTATTTTGGATGGACAAATCCCACTCTTGATTCATGAGCCTCAACTAGTACTTTCCGAATACCTAACGACACCTGTATAGTCATCGTGTTACGGCGTGACGTTTGATGACATCAAAGCACCCTTCCGGTATTAGTGATTGACATGATCTCATGGTCTAAGGAATAAGTTACTTCGTACAGAAGATATAACATTATAAACTAAATGGCTTGATCGTATTGTTATCTTGATATTGGGTATGTGTTCATCACATTATTCTTCTAATGACATGACCTCGTTATTAACAGCATCCAATGTTCGTGATCAGGAAACCTTGATCATCTATTAATCAACGAGCTAGTTAAAAGAGAGGCTTTACTAGGAACAATTGTTTGTTTATTAAACACACATGTACCAACGTTTCCGGTTAATACAATTCTAGCATGAGAAATAAACATTTATCAGAAACAAGGAATAATATAATAACCACTTTATTAGAAACAAGGAATAAGATAATAATCCCTTGAGTCTCCCACTTGACTAGAGTCAATAATCTAGTCTGTAAGGAGTTAACACATATGGCGTTCCAGTGTAATTACCATGCTTCTCATGTGGTAAACATCATCAAAAAGATCTGAACTGTTCAGGTCCTATTGTATTTGCATGTTCTTTGCGTCTACACGCATCACTCATTATCTAATGAGATGGCTTTGTATATATTTGGTCAACCCGTGAAACCTTAATTCCTCAGCTTAAACCAATGTTACTAACATTGTGAAAATGTAGCTTCATAGTGTCAGTATTCTTGGAAATTCACCAAATTCAATAAAGAAAAATCCTTGACACAAAATAATCTTATTATTTTGTTGTCAACACAACGATATACTTAGCCTTTTTTGTAGTATCCGTTACAATACTTTAATTTTGAAACACTTTCAAATCCAGCATGGAACTTTCTTCCAGCCTATTGTGCTACCCTTCATCGCATATTTTAATTGAGAGATAATTATTTGAATATATGACAAGACTATTCGTGTAACATATTACAACAAATAGGTTGTCATTACTATATAGGAAAACCCAACCTTATCATTTCTAAAATGACACAAGGATCTCTCCCACTGTTGTCTAATCATCATATGCATCATCCTTCTATAACATTTTCTAGCATAAGACTCATCTAGTTGTGTATAGCATGGAAACATGACTTAGAAATCTCAATTTCAATGATGCTCATCATGTGTCAAAACACTTGAATCTTTCTCAATTATTTTCTGTGTGACAAGAACTCCTTCTTGTCATTTCGATATTGACTTACTTCAATATTTCATCTATGTAATTTCGATGGAGTGCATGGAGGCGATTTCTCAGGCGGCGCGTGCGAAGTGGGAGGCGGCACGCTGGAAGGCCTCGTTTTCCCAGCACTCACCCACACCCTCGGCGCCTCTCAGATGGGGGTGGCGGTTCTTCGGTGGGATCTAGGGCGAGTAATTCTCCTCGACGAGGAGGATGTGATTCTTGATTGGATCGACCTCCCGAGGCGCACCTCCATTAGATACGGCGACGACATCAAGCTGAGGGATTTCGTGGTCACCATTGGTGAGAGGGAACCTAATCCCATCGTCGGTGAGGCCCCTTTGCCTGAATCTTCGGTGTCGTTGCGATGGGATGCGGTGTATTCTAGCAAGGACGGATCTGCTGATCGGTGTCCAGGTGGATTGTTGTTGCACCGGGACGAGCGGCGTCTGGTTCTGATTGATAAGGATGGGATTGCAGTGGATCTTCGCTTAGCAGGGTAGGAGTTGGAGGTAGAAGATAGAGTGGAGATTGATTTCCCTCATTTCACGGCAGCGATTGGTGTCCAATGGTTTCCCAGCGCGGGCGGGCGAGGCTGTCGTGGTCTCCTCAGAGGACACGACCTTCTGCCGTGGGTACTTTTCCGGGAGGATGGCCAGGTGGGTCCACGCGGCGGTGGTGAGGTTGAGGCCACGCTGGATTGTGGGCCGCCACTATCGAGGTCCGAGGTGGTGAATGAAAACATAAGTGTCAAAGGGGGTTGTGTGCAAAAGTCGCGGGAGGATATATTTCCCGTGTCCTCTCCACCTACCTCCCATTCGGCCAGATCTAGATACCTCCACATCTAGGAGCGAGCTCGAGAGCACGGGGGGTCCTAGGGTTATCTTCATCACCTGTTAGATCCCACCGTCGCTCCTCAAGACTGGAAAGCCTGCTCCGTAGAAATTGACGGCGAGAGGGGATCATCGCTCCTTTGCAGCGTTGACCAGATCTCCACCTCCACCTACTTCCATGGCATTCTTCAACAGAGGGGGGAGGAGAGGGGGTGGCCCGGGCTGTTTTCCACGGCCAAATTTTCCTCCCCGCAGGCTTGATGAAGGATATTCAGAAGGAGATGTTGAGCGCCCCCGGGTTGTTCACGCCCTCAGAGCGGAACATCAAGATCCGGTGGGACAGCAGCAACACGGACGAGAGGAGGAGCGTCGTGATGCTAGAGGGAGTGGCTTTATCAACAGATCTAGGAGTGACGAGCCGTTTAGAGGTGGACGCGACGTCCGCGGTGGAAGTAACAATCGTCTGGGTGCTATTGGTCCTCGAGATCGTGCTGCAGGAGCTGTAGGAGGTTTTGGGGAGGACAATCGACATAGGTTTGCTCACCGCCCTAAGATGCGGGATGCGAACTCAGATAGCTCTGCGAACGAGCGTGGATTCGACGCCAACCAGGTAAACCGTAACGCTAGAAGGCCTGCGACTCCATGCTTCTCCTCTGCTGTGGCTTCGAAGATGAATCAGCGTGGGCAGGGACATATTTGTGAGGTGTAGGGAAGGGGATGAAAAGGGATACTTTTAAGTTTAAAGGGATAATACTCGTTCGGTCCAGTTTAGGGAGAACAGAAACCAAGTGGTGGATATAGAATCCGTGTGTAATCTCTGTGGAGCTAATCACGATGAAAATCTCCTGAATGCTGAGCCCAAGCCGTGGGAGCTGGCTTCCCCCTTTGTGGGCGCTGCTATACAGAGCGGTGGATTCTTTGTTATCCCTCATATCAGGAACCCAGTTCCCGCAAAAGAGTTCATCAGGCTGTGGTGGTGGTGATCCAAGGGAATGTATCTACTAGGAAGATTGAGGTGGAATTCACTCAGTGGGCTGGGAACAGATGCACATGGAGATGGTATGCCAAGCAGATGACAGCTTCCAGGTTCTTGATGAGGTTCCCCAGCTCCAGGGACATTGATGCCTGGATACAGTTTGGGAGAATAAACATGAGAACTGTTCCCTCTGTGGTGTTGTAAGTGGATAACTGGATTCCAAGATATGGAGTTGTGGCTGAGATGGATATGGCATGGTTTCAGGTGAGGGTCATCCCATGGAGAACATGAATTTTCCAAGTACCTCCTATGCAGGTAGTCTAGTTGGTAGGACCCTTTTTTTGGATAGGCATAGCCTGAACAACGTAGATTACACCCGTGTCCTGATTGGTAACATGGACGTCTCTCTTGTTCCTCCCGTGGTGACCAATGTGAATATTGGCGGTGCCTTTTATGACATTGAATTTACTAGAGAGATAGTTACTAGCAAGGTAAGCAAGGAGAAGTCGCAATCTCGTGTTGAGAAAACTGGGCAGAACATGCCGGAGGGTGGTGGAGGGAATTTCTCTCACACCCCAAAAACAGAAAACTGAAACCGTTACTGATACTGCTATGGAGAGGCAAGGAGGTAGAGGTCAGGTCCAAGGTGTCTTCGTGCGTGATGCCAAGACTTCTTTTGTTAACTCTCGGGTGGCTTTGCCTGTGGCAACACAGGTTCCAGTGGATGATAGCAAAGGAAAAGGCAAGAGTAATTTTTTTGAAGAAGTGAGTGATGATAGTGATGAGGGGCAGTCCTCTTTTGCAAAGAAGGTCCATGGGCTTGGTTATGGGACTACATTGGTTCCCTCCGTGAGCCAGCAGTGTGGGCTCCTCTAGTGCCCCTTGCAGACCCATGCCACCTGCCGTGAATTTCTATGCACAATATTTGGAGTATCTAAAAACACCTAGGATTACTGCTGGTATTCTGGAAGATCCTGATGAGCCTTTGAAGATGGAACTTTCATATGAGGAATTTTTGAAGAGATTGCTTGAAACTAATAGTGATAAGAAGGATGAATGGAGGAAGCAGCTGCAGAGGGGCCCTGGTGCCAACATGGAGCCTGTTGTGGAATCTCATGTTGGATCTGAGTCCAGTGATAGCTTTTGCGATATGTCAGAGGATGTTCTTTCTGAAGAAAATGCTGGCAATAATCAAGTCCATTTCTCATCTATTGTGATCACTGAATTGTCCCCTAGCCCTGAGTCAAATGTCAAGAACCCCACGGTGTGTAAGTACTCTGTTCTTGCACTACCAACTCCTGATCAACCTGCTCCTGTGAGGAGTAGCGCCAGAATTCATGCTGGTGCCCAATCTAATACTAGTATTATGAAGAAGGCCATGGATCATTTGGCTGCCAGGGATAAGAAAGAAGGTAATAATAAACAACAGCAAACTTACAATTCCTTTTCTATTCTGTATGATGAAAGCATTGTTGATAAGGCTTTGGAAATAGGAATTGATGTCTCAACACTCTCCCTTACTACTATTCACATGTTGAAAGACCTGGAATCTGCTAGATCTAACTTAGTTAATCAGAAAACTAGGGTAACATCTGAAGCTATGTATAATAATGATACTATTGATGAATCTGCTGATAATAAACTGGATAGCATATCCCTTGACGAATCTCCTAAATCGGTTAAAGAATATTGTACTGCTGGGGATGATGATGATGGTTTCACTCATGTCTTATCTAAAAGGAATAGAAAAATTGCTAAGAAGAATCTTTCCAATAGTAAAAATCCTGTTCAAGGGGTGCCCCTTTGTGGCACTAAGGTTTCCTCTAGGGTCATAGCTAATCACCCTTGGTGTGATGTAGTGTCTGGGCCCAGGACCAGGAGTAAATCTTTCAGAAATCTATGATTGGTGCTTTTTTAAACAGTAGGGGTGTGGGTAGGAAGGGTTTTTCCTTTTCTCTCAGGATCTCACTAGAGATTATGATTTATACTTTATTGGCCTGCAAGAAACCATGAGAAAGAAAATGGACAAATATACTTGGAGAAAATTTGATCCTGATGGATCCTTTTCTTGGCATTGGTCCCCCTCTGTGGGCAAATCTGGGGGTTTGTTGTGTGGTATTAGAGATGCTAGATTTGGTTTCATCTCAGCTGTCACTGCTAGGTTTTTTGTTGATGCTAAGGTTTTGGACAAGAATATAAATAAACAGCTAGGCATTGTGATGGTTTATGGGGCTGCACCGGATGAACACAAGCATGCTTTCCTTGATGAGTTGGAAAATATTTGTGTTTATTTAAATATCCCAACTATTATCGGGGGAGATTTTAATATCATCAGGTTCCCTGAGGAGAAAAATAAAGCAGGGGGTTACTAGGTTTTCTCATAGGTTTAATTCTATTATTTTCTCCTTTAGGTTGAGGGAAGTGGACATGCCTGGTGGCCAGTACACTTGGTCTAATAATCAAGTGGACCCCACCTTGGAGAAGCTTGACAGAATACTCATCACTAATGACTGGGAATCCTGTTTCCCCTTGACCATTGTTAAGAAAGTGCCTAGGGTTTTCCACATTTCGTGCTCCTTTGTACCAAACCTGTCCTTCATGTTCCTGTAGTACTCATCTATCACAGCTGCAGCAACATCCTTCAGTCCTTGCTTCTTTGTTCTTGGCTTCTCGTTGTCAGGGTCTCTCCAGATGCGCTGAATGTCCTTGTATACCATAATACTAAATCCAGATCTACCCATGACTCTTTTATCATGAACAATGTCAAAACCAGCAAAAGTGAAATCCCAATTGCGCAAGAAGCCATGAAGCAAATCACTACGTTTATCAGTGTGGCACGCGTGATAAACCAAACACTCATTGCCCACACACAACTGAAGGACATCAACCTTCTGAGGGAAGACATAAGATCCGCGGCAACTGGTGTACTCCACATCAACTCCTACGATCTTCCTATGGGCAGCATCAAGCAGAGCGTGAACCTTCTCGAGCCACTCATCAACGCTGGCAGCCTTGTTGGTGTAGACCACGTTAAGCTCCATGGTTCCATGACAAGGAACCTTGTGTTCATGGAATAAGGCCATGATGTTGGAGCTCTGGATAGTGGGAAGGGAGGAAGGGGAAGAGGAAGAGCGACACAAAGCGGAAGAGCAAGACGTGAGATGCAAACGCCCTGTTTATTTATAAGACGGAAGCAGGGGAGTCGCTGGAAGATAAGATAAGGAGAATTTAATTTTCGCAACAGCACTAGCAGTAATGATAACAACCCTATAAACACGGTAACAAGCAGGGTAGTCGCTGGGATATAAGATAAGGACAACTTAATTTTCTCAAGAGCACTAACAGTAATAATAACAACCCCATAAGCACACACTTGTTTTACATAATTCCTTAACAATACTTATTTTACAACAAATAGTTTTAATTAAAAAACTAACAAACACTTGCAAGAAAATAAAGTAATCAACTAATTGTACAAATAATTGTGAGCACTTGCAAGTAAAGCACTTACAAGCACCTGGAATTAACACAAATTATATCTGAAACAATGCATCAGTTCAGAAATAAAGCAACCATCAGTGAAATTTATATGTCAGAGCAAATTCTATTTCAGTGCAATTTTTATCATAGAGAAAATTATATTTAGTTTGAATTTTTATCACGCAGCAATTTTAGTTCAAAGCAATTTTTATATAAGACCATTTCTTATGTCAGAGAAAATTATATTTAGTTTGCATTTTTATCACCCATCAATTTTAGTTTAAAGCAATTTTTATATAAGACCAATTTTTATGTCAGAGCAAATTATATTTAGTTTCAATTTTCATGTAAGAGCAAATTATATTTATCACAGAGCAATTTCTATAAAGTATTGCAAGCAATTCAGTTAATTACTGCAAGATTCAGTTAAGTACTGCAAGCAATTCAGTTCATAATATTCAGTTAAGTACCGCAAGCAATTCAGTTAATAACATTCAGTAAAGTACTGCAAGCATTCAGTTAAGTACTACAAGCAATTCAGTTAAGAGCATTCACTTAACTACTGCAAGCATTCAGCAATTCAGTTAACATTTAACAGAGAACAAGCACCAAGCCATGCAGAGCGAGATCTACTAAGGCATACAGATAAATTTATTAGGATGAAGTACTGCAAGCATTCAGTTAACAGTGGACGCGTAAGAGCATTCAGTTAAGTACTGCAAGAAATGAGTTCAACTAGGGCAAGCAATTAGTTCAACTAGAGCAATCAATCAGTTCAATGCAAGCAACCAATCATTCAACGATAACACTCCTTGCAATGGGCACACAGAGACGTACCTCCTTGCGTAGCTGAAGGCACTTGTTGTGGACGGCGAAGGAGAGATCTCGTTGGATTCATGGGCGGCGGAGGAAAAGGCGTGGCCGCGGAGAAGACACGGCGCCGAGATCTCTCCTTCGCGGATGAGCGTGGCGGTGGAGCGCGTCGTTGAGGAAGAGGAGGCGGTGGAGTTTCGCCGTGAGGGAGCACAGCGGTGGAGCGCGGCGGTGGAGCGTGGAGGCGGCGGTGGAGCGTGGAGGTGGAGCGTGGAGGAGGGCGTGGAGGCGGCGGTGGAGCGTGGATGTGGAGCATGGAGGAGGGCGTGGAGGCGGCGGTGGAGCGCGGCGGAGCGAGTGGGGAATCGAATCTAGGGATTGGAATCCCCTTTCAGCTGAACGTGCGAGTGGATCTCTGACAGGGGGTTAAGTGAGAAAAGCACAGAGGTGGGAGGATGTTATTTCGCTAGTAAAACTGGTATGAGGGTTTTTAAGAAAAACTGCGACGAACTACTATAAGTAGCCACGAACCGGTGCGGCCATACCTTTTCGTCACTTCACTCGCTGTGCTTAGGGTTGCTCACTCCACTCTCTGTGCTTAGGGTTTCTCCGCCTCCACCGCCCATCTGGCACCGCTGCCGCCTCTCTTCCTCAATCGCAGCCTCCACGCTCCTCCAGGCGAGTACGACATCCTTACCTTGCTCTCTATGGATTTCTTGACCTTGATGTGTACTTTTTTATAGATCTTGCTCTGTATGATCTTGTTCTCTAGGATTTTGTAGATCTTGTTCGGTATGCCTTAGTATATCTTGCTCTGTATGAATTTCTTGACCTCGATGTGTACTTTTTTCTAGATCTTGCTCTGTTGGATCTCGTTCTCTAGGATTTTGTAGATCTTGCTCTATACTTGATCTGCTAGTTGCTTGCTAGATTTGTTGGATCTTGATCTGTACCTGTCGTAGATATTGATCTGTACAATTTCTCTGTATCTTGCTCTGCACTTGATCTGCTAGATAGGGTTTGCTCTCTGTATCTTGCTCTGCACTTTATCTGCTAGATAGGGTTTGCTCTCTGCATCTTGCTCTGCACTTGATCTACTAGATAGGGTTTGCTCTCTGCATCTTGCTTTGCACTTGATCGGCTAGATAGGGTTTGCTATTTGTTGGATCTTTCTAGATAGAATTTGCTTATCTTGTGTTGTAATTCCATGCTATAGCACTTATGTAGTTTTATAACTGTTTATTGTTGCTTGCATTATCTCTTTTGTAGCACTATGGATACAAGTAATTGCATAAGTTAGTTTTGTTGGATCTTACTTTATCTGTACCTGTTTTACTCGTTAAGTACTTATTTTCTATCTACTATTGTACTTGAAGCAATGGGAAAGGGCAAGAAGGAACTGAACGTCATCCTCGACAGCTCCGATGAGAAGTACAAGCCGAAGCAGGGAAGCAGCAAGGCCTCCATCCTTTTTGCTGACAGTTCTCAAGAAGAATTCAGTTATCACAAGCCAAAGCAGGAACATGCAGGCAGCAGCAAGGCCGGTAGAGACGCTCCAGATCCGGATTACGCAGTGTATCTGAAGAGCTAATGCACTTACCGTCACGCGTCGCATAGCGAGCTAATGCACTTACCGTCACGCGTCGCATAGCATTAACAGCCATACACCATGATGTTGTAGGACCTTCTGCTGTTTACTATCGTGGGAAGCAACACTTTGATGACACCTGCATGTTTGGGAATGATATGTTCCTGACAAAGGACCAGCAGGAGTACTTGAACGATCTGACTGAAGATTTAGACACCACTGAGAAGTTTTATGTGCACAGGATGACAAACTCCAATGTCATTCCTGGAAAGTGCAAAATGGTAATAATCTCAAACCTGAAAGTGCAGTGTGTGCTTACTGACTTAACTGTCATTATATTACTAACAAAACTGTTACTAATGTTGACAGGACTTTGGTGCAAAGTACTCCAAGTTGTTCCTTCATGGGAAACTGAAGAAGGGGACAAGGGTGCAACTGATGTGCATTAACAGCGACGTGCAGTTTTCTGTTAAGATGAAGATAAAGCAGGGGAAGAACAATGCGATGATGACCTCTGAATGGCCAAAAGCCGTGCTGGAGTATGAAGTTGAGGAGGACGACATATGGATGTTCGACTTCACGACTACTACAGCAGGTGGCTTGGAATGCATGATGATACCACTGTCATGAAGTAAATACCAGTGGCAATTGAAGAACTTTTGATTAGTTGTATATATGTCTACAACTAACGTCGAACCTGATGAACTTTAATCCCTTTTGTGTTAAGTGGATGTAATCGTTTTAAGACTAGTCTACGTATTAAGTAACTGTATGTCTATATATTTATGCTAGCTTACATGTTATGTCAACTGCTGCATTTGGTTTTTGGAATTCAGACTAGCATACCTTCGAAGTCCAGAAGTACACATTCTGGACATAGGTACCTAGTCCACAAGATGTTTTCGATTTTGTTTTAATTTGTTTAAATTTAGTTTGATCTCGTTTTCAAAATAGTTTGAATTTGGTTCAAACATAATGCAATCTCTTGTCATCTTAAAATATGAATTTGTAGCGAAATATATTGTGGTGTCAACAAATGTAGTGAATCATTTTGGAATTCAGACTAGCATACCTTCGATGTCTAGATGTAAACATTCTGGACATAGGTACCTAGTCAACAAGGTGTTTTCCAATTTGTTTGAATTTGTTTTAAATTTAGTTTGATCTTGTTTTCAAAATAGTTTGAATTTGGTTCAAACATAATGCAATCTCTTGTCATCTTAAAATATGAATTTGTAGCGAAATATATTGTGGTGTCAACTCCAAATGTAGTGAATCATTTTGGAATTCAGATTAGCATACCTTCGATGTCTAGATGTAAACATTCTGGACATAGGTACCTAGTCAACAAGATGTTTTCCAATTTGTTTGAATTTTTTTAAATTTAATTTCAATTTGGATCAAACATAATGCACTCACATGTGAACTTTGCCTAACCCTCAAAACTTTGCCTAACCCTCGGACACTTATTTAGGACCGGAGAGAGTAAAACAATAAAATAAAGAATCGTGGAAAAGCCCATAGGTACCCCTATGCATTCTTGGAAGGGTTTTTTGGGAAAACCACATAGCATATAAATGCCTGCTCTCACCTACCACACAGGAAACTGCATAACTCTGGAACACTCTAGGTTTCTTTCGCAGAAAAGGACACACGAAGAAGCCGCCGTCGCACCGTTGAACATGCGAGTCTATCCTCTCTCTCATTCCTACGCAGATCTATTTTCCCTTCTCCTAGATCTATTTTTCTTGCTATTGTTTTTCACTCTCCCACATCTGCTTCTCCCAGATCTACTTCTCCTCTTTTTGTTTTGTTTGTGTTTAGATCTGCTTATCCTCTTTGCTTCTGCAGATGTAGTTGTACCATGCTTTGTTGTTTAATTTCTTTGGCAACAAGATCTAGTGTTCCTCTTGACCCCTTGCTACCATTACAAATAAAAATTAAATATACATAATAGGTGGTTCAACTTTGAACAATACAGTACTACTAAATACAGCAAATAGTTCTACTATTTACAGTACTACTGAAAACAGCAAATAGTTCTAATTTTTATCTTGCACTGGTTCCACCCAACAGTTCCATCCCTCTCCATCACTTGTCCCACGCGTAGAGTCCCACGCATCATGTTGAGTATGCATTGGTGTCGGTAATTTGGGGAAGGCTTCAGTATGCATTCTTTTTTTAGTACGGAGCACTCGTAGCCCCTTGAGGATGCACTGCAATTTCCTGTACAGTTCAAAGGCAACAAATCCATCGACAGCAGCATATTTCAAGTTAAACTCGTCGAGTGGCTGCTTCTCCTAGACCTTGTGTCCATTTTCTGGAAAGTTGGTCTTCATTTTTTTCACATGAGTCGTTGATGAGTTCACCAGCGAGGGCAGCCATTCCTGTCCTAGGGCCATGCCCAGGAATGTGGTAGACATCTTGGATATCCTTATGATACTTCAATGGGATTTTAAAACCCCAAGTTCTTTCCATTACCTTTCTGTCCTCCCTTATGTCCACGCTTGCAAATTTACTTAGGCCTTCATTGAAAAAACTGAATAGCGCCTCGCACCGTTCTTTCGGCCTGTAGTAGTAAGAATGTACAAATTTAAAATTGTAGAAAGGCTTGTAAAATTTGGAGAATTTGCAGTAGCAATATAAATTTACGGTACCTAGCCAATTGCCAGACCAATACAGTTCGATCCACACATAGTTGAACGACCTCCACCTCTTGCTTATCCTTCTCTTCGTTGGTATATTCGAAATCCAATCCCATGAACTCCTCATAGGCTTCTATCTTTAGTTGCTTCCATTTGAGCGCTTTGAGGGTTTCCTCGACAGTTGCAATGTCGTTCGTGTATACCACCTCTATCTCCGTTGTGCCATGGGCTATGTACTTTTTCCTCACGGTGCGTAGAATGACCTTTCCCTCGGTGTCCATGGCGTCCATGGTGCCTTCTCCCTTGACGTCCATGGTGCCTTTTCCCTTGACATCCATGGTGCCTTTACTCTTGGCAAGAATAGATAATGAAGACAGAGAAGGAAAACGAGGGAGTAGAAGAAAACCGTACGCTTGCGGCACTTCTTTCTAACCGTTCGCATGCGCCAGTTTTTTCTGACCATTTGCATACACCATGTCGAATCTCTGACTCTACAAATCCCTTAGGTGACCCTATCGGGTTTCGACTAGGAGAACTCATGAGCGCTGGTGGAATCGTCGGCTAGACAGGGGGCGAGATTTACCCAGGTTCGGCGCCCTCGTAGAGGTAAAACCCTTACTCCTGCCTCTGTCGATCTGTATTAGTCGAAAAGATCGGTTACAATGGTGATGGCTCGAGTCGAGAGTATGATCTCAAACTCAAGGTTTTGGTGTTGCGGTGTTCCCTTGGTCCTCTACCGGTGGCTCTCCTGGCCTTATATAGAGGCCAGGTCTTAAATCTTACCCGGAGAGGACTCGAATTCTAACCCTATTTCGGTTACAAGTTACCAAACTTAACCCGCAAGTTAGTGCGGGTGGGCTTCACGTGGGCCTTCTAGAATACTCCAAGGGCTCCTCTTCTTAGGCCTTAACCTTGGGCCTGAGATGGGGTGTCCTTACCCGCGGGGTCCAGGATCCATGCCTTCGTCAGTAGCCCCTGAGCGTTTGCTCGAGTGGGTTTTTTCCAGTCGAGTAGATGGTCAAATCTTGGCCTTTCTTTCCTGCGGATAACCAGCTTGGTTGTTTTCCTGTTTAGAGGGCGTGTACCATGTATAATAAGTTTTCATACTCGAGTATCGAGCAAAGCAAGTGCCTGTTTTTATGGCTTTTTATCGCAGAAGGATGCGGCGCAGTAGCTTGGCTCTCCCGAGAGATCAGGGCCAATTAATTGCGACTAGGGCAAAAACATTTCTGGCCTACACAGAACCGAGACCTCCGACTCGAACCCGGTAAGGTGATTGTTGCGACTGGGCCGTTGTGGTCTTATCGAGTCGAACTTAACCTACGGGGGTACCCGGCGCGTCCGCTAGGATTTTTCTTCGTGTTGTTGACACGGAATCATGCCGGAGGACGCAGCTTCGAGTGCGATTCCAGGCCCTCAAGAGAGATCTTTCGGGTCTTACCTTCATATTCGAAGAATATGGCATCCGGATGTGCCTAGTCGGCTAAACAATCCAGGTTTTTATGATGTGAAAATATCATGCGAGTGAGAAAAGGTAGGTTCTGGCTACTCGTGTAATTTTTGAGCGAGTAGTTATTATATCCATACGAAAGAGTTTTCGTGTTTAGGAATTTTATGCCCGTATGAAAGAATTTTCATGTTTGGGAGATCGTGCCCATACGAAAGAGTTTTTGTGTGCAGGGTATTTTTTCCTGTTGTAAAGGAGTCTTGCCTTCATGATCTGCTCATGAAAAGGTTGTTTCTATTCGAAGGAGTTTTGTTCATACGAAGTTATTTTCGCATTTGAACTTTCCATTCGGAACTTTCTTTGTCTTGATGAGGCACGCTATGACGTCATGGCGCACTTTTCTCCTCCCGATGGGACGTGACGGTGTGCGAGCAGATGGGTTGGCCCACATGGTAACCTTTTTGACCGGGAAACGAGACGTCGTTCCCGGTTTTTACGCAAACCGCGCAGTAAATGCGCACGATCTTCTGTTGAGATCGTGGCAGGAAACAGCGTTCACCGCCTCTTCATTTCATCTTCACACGTGGTGGCAGTGATGAACGACACGTGGTGCATCGAGTGGCCAGGATTGATTCGCTACGTGTATAAGTACGGGTGTTTGAGCTGCGGTAAAACTTTCCCAGACTCTGTCTCAAATCCATCTTCTTCCTCGCGCTCGTCTTCTTCCTTGCGCTCGAGCTCGTGCTGTCAGTTATGACTGGAGGCAAAAGACGTGGCGCTACCATTTCCGCATCCGGGGAAGCTTCCGTGCAAACTGCGCCGCGCTCGGGCGACTGACGCTCGCCCAACACCACCGCGAAGAGCATCAAGGAGATGCAGCGGGAGGGGCTGCTGCCGACGGAGTCCGAGAAGCGGGTGCGCCTCGGAAAGAAGGAAGAGGTACCCAATCCGCAAGCAAACGAGCGCGTGGTCTTCGCGGACCACGTGTCTCGCGGTCTTTCCTTTCCCCTCCATCCGTTTCTTATCGGGTTGCTGTATGTATATGGCATACAGTTTCACGATCTTCCTCCGAACGCGGTGCAGCACATATCGTGCTTCATCGTGTTCTGCGAATGCTTCCTTGGCATTCCCCACATTGGGCACTCTGGAAAGCCCTCTTCAAAGTCCGGATCTTCCGCGAGAAGTCGTGGATAGACTCCGAGCCCGGCGAGCCGCTACGTACGGGTGGCTTTTGGATCCAAGCGAGATCGGAGACCAGCTACTTCAGCATGTACTTCATAGACTCCGCGTAGGGCTGGAGGAGAAAATGGTTCTACGTCATCGAAAATAGCTCGGGTGGGATCGTAGAATTCCACCCGTTCGCTGTTTTGAAGAAACAGAAGTCCTGGTCGCACAAGTTGTCAGCCGAAGAAGCCCAGGTCGTCGCGCCGCTACTCGCAAGAGTGACAGCCCTCCGTGATCAAACTGCTGGAGTTGTACTCAACGGGCTGCACCTGGCGAGTACCTTTCTGAAGCGCAGGATCCAACCTTTGTAGCTCAAGCCTTCCACGATGTGGGAGTATCAAGGCTCTGAGGATCCTAGCCGAGTGAGTCGCGAAGAGCTTTCGAACGCCGAGTTCGAGAAGAAGATCGCGGCTATCACTAGCCTGAAGGTGGGAGAGAAATTCCTCGAGTACACAGTCGCGGCCTTTGACGCGTCGAAGCCTCCGCCAGCCGCGGTGAGTTTATTCTTCTTCCCTTCTTTTATTTTCTTTACTTCCTTGCTTGTTCTGAATTTCAGTCGATTGATTTTTCCTTTGCGTTCCTCTGTCTTCTTCCATAGAGTTTGTCCATGGCCACCTGCTACCCTCCTGTATCTGGGGCGGAGGCCTCAGAGTTATTAGCGAGTAACTTGGATGCCCCTGCCGACACCAGTGTCGCCGACGCTTCTTCGAGCTCCGACCAAGATTCTTCGGATGGCGCAGGAGACTCGGGTGGCGATCGTTATAAACGCCGTCGGGTAGAAGGTGATGAGGCCACTTCTAAGGACAACTCCTTGGAAGAGTCGCCCGGGAAGGAGCCCATCAATGCTACTCCTCTGCAAACGCGCGCCCCTTCCTCCTCATTCCCAGTTATCCAGACCGCCTGGAATGCGGATATGCTGGATGAGGATGAAGACGATGAGTAAGGTTTTCTCCTCGTTCTTAGTCGAAAGTTTTTTCTTTGCATCTGTGTTGACGCTTTGTCTTTTGTCGCAGCCTGCAAACCATTAGTCCTCCCGAAAGGAAGAGTAAGGCAGGAGCTGCGGATGAGGCTCCCACTGCAGGCACCGTCCAGAATTCGCCCAGCGTAGCCCCCAAGGCGGCGACTATGGAACATGAAACTCCTAGTTTAGCTGCCGGGGCTTCAACTTCAAAGGAGGTGTCGGGTAGCTCTGCAGATCCCCTCTCCCGTGCCAAGGGCCAGGTAAATTCTGTTACTTGTCTTTAATTTGTTTATCGGGTGCACGACAGTGCTCCCGATGGGAGTATCCCCCGAGGCTGTAGTCGATCACATGTGATCGGCTACAGGCTCAAAAACTGTCTTTTCCTTCTTCTTGATTTTATCGGGTGCACGGCAGTGCTCCCGATGGGAGTAGTCCCCGAGGCTGTAGTCGATTGATTGTAATCGGGTACAGGCTCCAATTCTTCTCTTCTAATTCTTCTATCTCTGAATTTCTTACAGTCGCTCGTTGACTCCCTTGCGGCGATTGGGCGCCGTGTTGTTCTTGCCGAATCTGACTGTTCGTTCCTTCGAGCGGAGCGCAGTCGACTCACTTCTGAAAACGAGCTTCTTCGAAGTAAGCTCAGCCCCCTTTCTTTTTCTGTTTGCACCTTTTACATTAGTTCTTCGATTCTGATAGATATTGTCGTGCAACTCAACTTGAGTTTTCGAAGACCGGGAAAGACGATGCGTCTACTCGGGCAATAGCTCTAGAGGCTGAGCTGGCGGCTGTTCGCCAAGATCTGGAATCCGCCCGCATGTCTTCGGCTGACCTTGAAGGGAAGCTTGCTTCTGCCCAAGAGGCTTTGAAGAAGTTGGATACGGCCAGCACCAAGGCGGATGCTGATCTTGTCGACTTTATCCGTCCCCTTGCCGGGCGCTTTGCGGGTGAGTTATTTTTGGTTTATAATTTGTCTTCTGCTGTCTTGATTCTTGACGCTCTTCTTCTTTGTAGGTCTTCTGGGTGTTCCTCTGGAGCTTCTAGGAATCCAGCGGGTGGACGCGCTGACGGATTCCCTCGCCCAGCTCAGGAGGCATGCCGAAGGAATTTGCTCCTTGGTTGGCAACGCCACTCAAGTGTTGACGCAGCTGCATGGTCGCCTTCTCGTCAATGCTTCCTCTCCATCCGCGCTAGGTGACCTGCTGAAGATCTTCTCGGAGAGCAATCTCCTAGATGCCTACGCGGTTGCTCAGTCGGAGTCTAGGGCGAAGACGGCCATCCAGTTCACGCTGGCGCATGGAGTTAGCGGCTTGGAGGAGGCTTATTCGGATCTCCCAGTCAACCCCTCCACGGGCAAAAAGGTACGGCTCTCTCGTTTTGGCGAGCCAGCTGCCATCCTTGCTCGGAAGCTGTCTGAGCTGTTTGCTCGACTTAAGGGAGGGACGACTGCCGCGAGTGGGAGCACCACTGTAGCTTCTTAGGCTTGTATTTCTTTTGCTTTACCAGCTTGATTGTAATGAACCTTGGGATGTACTCCCGTATTTTCAGTGTCTTTAATCGAGGTGTTCTTATGAAAATGCTTCTTGCAATTGTTTGTCTTCTCCCGATGTGAGTAGCCCCCGAGCACCTGTTGAATAGGTGGTGAATATATCTCGAGTAGGGCACCTTATTCCTTTAATCTTCTTTTTGCTCTTCAGGTAGCCGAGGTGCCCGCATAACCCTCAAGTGGACCTGCTGCCCGAGCTGATCCGCTTGTTGCCTCTGTTGGGACTTTGGCGGGTCTCCGTGATCGTGTAGCCGATGGTGAGCGAAAGCTGAAAGCGTTGCGTGGAGTAGCCGATGTGGCGAAGTCCAAAAAGAAACTGGCGACTGAACGCGAGCAGTTTGTGATGGACGAGTTGGCTTCCCTTGCTAGGGAACTGTTGTGTAAGTAATACAGCCCCCATGTCTTATTTGTCTTGTTTCCTTACCTAATCACGCATATTTGTTCTTCAGTTGTTAAACCGGATGATAGGGAGGAAAAACAGTGGGTAGAAAACCACATTCTTCAAGAAGCTGGCAGCTCTAGGCCTCATGCGAATAATTTTTGGTCTGATCGCAGTCGAGGCTTTGTGGGTGCTACTTTGAAGTTCCATGTCTCCCAGGTAAAAGTTCTCGTGAGTTCTTTTCACGAGGTCTTGATCGCGATGAACGCTGCATTCTATCCGCTGGAAAGGGGTCCTGAAGACTGGAGCTATCTCCTCGGGCTCTTCGGGCAAGAGGGAGAAATTCGCGAGTGTGTGCGCAATCAGATGACTTGCGGCGCGGTGGTGGCTCTCTCCTTTGTCCGAATATGGCATCCTGATATAAATTTTAACTCTGTAGCTAGGCTTCGAGATGGTCCAATCGATGATATTTCTCCGCACTACGATGATGTTCGTCCTGCAGCGGAGAAAATCATTCGACTAACCTCTGAGGAAGTAGATAGAGTGTTGGCGACTGAGAACGCTTATCGCCATGATTGATTGTTGAATGTGGACATTCTGTGATGCTGTATAGTTTGTAAAAACTGTTGTAAGGTGTGTAACCTCGTGTGTATAAATTTTCTTGTGATGCTTAGTTGTAGGCGTAGCCTCCGTGTGTTTATGGGGTGTGTACCTGTAACTATTTAGCATGTAAGAATGAATAATCTTCGAGTAAATATGGTTGAGAAACCATGTATTTTATTGCTATGACTGAGAAGTCATGTATTCGGGCTACAGGAGTGGCTAGTATAGCCTTATTTGTTGTGAGAACAGGTAAATCTAGAGATAAAATTTGCGGAGGTGTGCGATATTCCAAGGGTTGGAGTAGATTCCTCCAGTCGATGGATTTTTCAGCCTGTAGGCTCCTCCTGGGATGACTTCGTGTATGATGAAGGGTCCTTCCCATGGTGGCTCGAGCTTGTGTCCTTCCTTCTGCTTGAGTCGCAGCACTAGATCTCCAACCGCGAATGCTCTGTGGCGTATGCGGAGACTATGATAGTTTCGCAGTGATTGTTGATATACTGCGGATCTTGCGAGCGCTATATCGCGCATCTCATCGACTGCATCCATATCTTCCGCGAGTGCCCTGTTTGAGGTTTCTTCGCTGTAAGCCACAACTCGTGGGGCGCTGAACCGAACATCCTCGGGAAGGACTGCCTCTGCCCCGTATACCATGAAAAATGGCGTGTAGTTTGTGGATCGGTTTGGAGTTGTGCGGAGGCTCCATAGCACGGAGGGTAACTCTTCGGCCCAATGTCCGGCTGCTGGGTGTAGACGGTAACTCTTCGGCCCAATGTCCGGCTGCTGGGTGTAGACGATCGAGTAGACGTTTCTTGATTCCAGCTGAAACTAAGCCTTTGGATCTTTCGACTTGTCCGTTCGTTTGCGGGTGGGCAACTGAAGCAAACTTGAAGTTGATGCCCTTTTCCTCGCAGAACTGTTGTGTTTCCTTTGCTGTGAAGTTTGTGCCATTGTCTGTAATGATGTCATGTGGTACCCCGAATCTGCATACGATGGAGTCGAGGAACTTGACTGCGCATTGGGCACTAGCCGAAGTTACTGGCATGGCCTCGATCCATTTGGTAAATTTGTCGACTGCGACCAGCAAGTGTGTATATCCACCTGGTGTGGACTTGCGTAATGGTCCTACCATGTCTAGCCCCCATTGCGCAAAGGGCCAGGCGATGGGTATCATATGCAGTTCCGTAGCAGGCGCATGTGGTCTTGGTGCGAATCGCTGGCAAGCATCGCATCGTTCGACTAGCTCCTTTGCGTCGGTGGCTGCTGTGAGCCAATAGAATCCCGCTCGGAAGGCTTTTCCCATGATTGCTTTCCAGCTAGCGTGATGCCCACAGTCTCCTTGGTGGATGTCCTGGAGTAACTCTTTGCCATCTTCGGGTGCGATGCAGCGCTGAAGTATACCTGAGATGCTTTGCTTGTATAATTCTCCGTTTATTACCCGAAAGGATTTACTGCGTCTGATTATCTGTCGAGCCTCGCGAGGATCTGCCGGGAGCTGTTTGGTGGACAGGTAGTCGAGGTATTTCTGCGTCCAGACTGGCTCGACCAGAAAAACCTGTCGTGAAATGTTATGAATAAACTCGATGATGGCGACTTGCGGGCTAACCTCTGTTTCTTGTGCTGTGGGTGTTCCTGCAGCTTTTTTGACTTTGACAGAGCGCTTGGTCATCCTCTCGAAATATATTCCTGGTGGTATGAGTGTGTTTGTAGAACCCATGTTTGCCAATTTATCTGCTTCTTCATTGCTGGATCTCGCAATGTGCTTCAGCTCGCATCCCTTGAAGTTTCCTTCGAGTAGGTTGTACATGTCGCGATATGCGACCATGTTTTCGGCAACTGCGTCGCATTCTTTCATTGTTTGCTGTACAATGAGATTGGAGTCGCCATAGATCATTAGTCGGGTGGCTCCACAGGCAACTGCCATCTTCATCCCATGCAGCAGAGCTTCATATTCTGCGTCATTGTTTGATGCCGGATCATCGGGTGGAAAGTCCAATCATAGGACGTATTGCAGCTTGTCTCCCCTAGGCGATATGAGGACAATTCCAGCTCTTGCTCCTTCGTTTCGTTTGGACCCGTCAAAGTACATTATCCAGTTGCTCGTGTACTCGGGCGGTCCTGACGTTTGTAGCTCTGTCCACTCGCTTAGGAGTTCCACGAGTACCTGGGATTTGACTGCGTTGCGTCCTGCATAAGTGATGTCCCAAGCGCCCAACTCGATGCTCCATTTGGCCACCAAGGATGCCATGGGGTTGTTCATGATTGTCCCGAGTGACGCATCATTAACCACTGTGATGGCGTGTTCCTGGAAGTAGTGCTTGAGCTTTCGGGCGGTAAGAACAACTCCATATGCGAGCTTCTGGTAATGAGGATATCGTTGCTTGCATGGCGAGAGCACTTCGCTGATGTAATAGATTGGTCGCTGAACTCCGTACGCTTTGCCCTCCTCAGGTCGTTCGACTACGATTGCTGTGCTGATGACCTGGTTTGTGGCGGCTAGGTACAAGTAGAGTGGCTCCCTTTCTTGCGGTGTTGCAAGGACTCGCCTGCTTTGCAGCGATCGCTTTAAGTCCGCGAATGCTTGCTTAGCTTCTGGTGTCCACTCAAATTTGTTCGTCTTCTTCAGCAGCTTGTAGAAGGGTAACGCTTGCTCTCCCAATCATGCGATGAACCTGCTCAGGGCGGCTAGTCGCCCTGCGAGCTGTTGGACTCCGCGTAGATTGGTTGGCTCCTTCATTGTCAAGATTGCTTGTATTTTCTCTGGGTTGGCTTCGATGCCTCTGGCGGATACCAGGTACCCGAGAAGTTTCCCTGCTGGAACGCCGAAGACGCATTTTGTCGGATTGAGCTTGATCCTGTATGCGTTGAAGGCGTCGAATGTTTCTCTAATATCCTCGAGGAGTGTGCTCTCAACTCGAGTCTTGATGACTATGTCGTCAACGTACACTTGTACGTTCTTGCCAATGAGCTTGGCGAGGCATTTTTGCATGCAGCGCTGGTATGTTGCGCCTGTGTTCTTGAGCCCGAAGGGCATCGTGTAGCAGTATACACCGTGTGGTGTGATGAATGTTGTCTTTTCTTCGTCCTCCCATTTCATCCGGGTCTGATTATATCCCGAATAGGCGTCCAGGAAGGAGAGGCGTTGACAGCCTGCCGTAGAGTCCACGATCTGGTCGATTCGCGGGAGGGGAAAGTTATCCTTGGGACAGTGCTTGTTTAACGACGTGTAGTCGATGCATACCCGAAGGATGTCCGTGTTCTTTTTGGGGACCAGCACCGGGTTTGCTAACCAAGTGGATATCTTGATCTCCCTTATGAATTTTGCTGCTAGCAATCTGTTTACTTCTTCTCCAAGCGCCTTCTGCTTGGGTTCTGAAAATTGTCGAGTAGTTTGTTTGATAGGTTTGGCATCTGGAAAGACTTCGAGTGAGTGCTCGGCAAACTCCCTGGGTATTCCTGGCATATCTGATGGCTGCCAGGCAAAAATTTCCCAGTACTCACGGAGGAGTTCGACGAGCGCGCTTTCCTATGCTTGCGGAAGGGTGGTGGAGACCATCACTGTCTTCGCAGAATCTGTCGGGTGCACTTGATGCTTTCGGGTGTCACTGTTAGCGCTGAACTCCAGTTCAGGCGCGTTTTTCTTCGTGAGGGGCATCACGGTGTGATCGGTGGTTTTTGCCAGCTCTTGAAGTTCTTCTTGCATCCCGAAAGATTTTGCGATCTCATTGAATTCAATGTCGCACTTGTTGGATTTATGAAAGTCTCCGTCGACGGTGATTACGCCATATTCTCTAGGTAATTTGAGCTTCAGGTAGGCGTAGTGCGGTACTGCCATGAATCTGGCGAACGCTGTTCGACCAAGAATGGCGTGGTACTGTGAAGGCCAATCGACGACTTCGAAGTCGAGGAATTCTCTTCTGTAGTTGCTCTTAGTGCCCAGCACAACTTCTAGGTTGATTGTTCCGAGTGGACGGATTGCCTTTCCTGGAACTATCCCGTGGAAGGATGTTTCTGATTCTGGGAGGCCGTCCAAGTTCCTGTTCATCCGACGGAGTGTATCCGCGTAGATAATGTTGATGCCATTGCCACCATCCATGAATACACGGGCCAAGTCATAGTTGCCAATTTGTGCTTGGATGACAAGGGCGGCGTGTCCTAGTCGATAGACTCGTGGCGGGTGGTCCTTCATCGAGAATGTTATCGGCTGGTCTGCCATCTTCAAGTACTCTGTATTTGTTGGCGGTGTCTGCACAGCCATGCACAATTGCCTCGTGTTAGTCTTTTGAGCTCTGCGGGATGGACATACCTTCTGGATCATCGCGAGTTGCCCTGCTGGATTCGGGTTCGCATTGGCCCCGGAGTTTTGTGCAGGTGGTGCGGGTAGCGCAGCTAATGCCATGTTTGGATTTGCTGGTGGAGGTAGGGGTTGTGGCGGCTGGAATCCTTGGTGGCCTCCTCCTGGAAGCGGTGGGTAATTTTGAGTGGCTGCAGATCTTTTTCTGGCAAGTGCTTCTGAGATATCAATAAACTTTCGGCAATCCTTAAGAAGGTGTGTTACCTTAGTTTTGCCCGTGCGCTTATCTGTAAATAGATGTAGCGAGCAGTATCCATCGAGGTCTTCCTCGGGTGATTTTTCTTCAGCCTTTGGTCTCCACTCGCGATTCCCACGGCGACCGGAGTCGTGGCTTCGCGTGAATTCCGCCGCTACCAACTCCTCTCAGTCCTCATGATCGTAATATTTCCTCATTTTCCTCCGGCCATGACGGTCTTCATCGTGCGCAGGTGATGATGCTCTTTCGTTGCGCACTGCGTCTTCTCCGTTAGCCCACTTTTCGGCTATGATCATTAGTTCTCCAATAGTTTTGGGTGCAGCCCTTCCTAGTTCTTCTCTGAAAGCAGTTCTTCGGGCGCCTTTCGCAAAGGCCTCAATCGCCACTTCTTCCGAGATGGTTCCCGCAGTGTTCCTGAGTGTGGTCCACCGTTGGATATATTCGCGGGTAGACTCACCGCTTTTCTGCTTGCATGCTCGCAGTTCTTCAATGGTGGCCGGCCTCTTGTAGGTCGACTGGAAATTTTTGCAAAAGTCGCGGTGCAAGTCATCCCATGATGCATAACAAGATCTTGGTCTTCTTTCCAGCCAGCTGCGGGCTGCTCCAACGAGATGCAAATTGAGATATTGCATAGCTGTGTTCTTGTTCCCACGTTGGCATTTTACTGCCGTGAGGTAATCGCTTAGACATTGAGAAGGCTCGAGTGAGTCGTCGTACTTTGTCACCTTCGTGCTGAGCTTGAATCTCCTGGGTAGAGGTGCTTCGCGGATGCTGCGGGCGAAGCAGAGCGCACCGCAGGTTTCGTCATCCGACGAGCTAGATGAAGAGCGCCCGCGATATCGCGAAGCCCTCGCTTTATCTACTTTATTTTGTGCAATGTCCGATCGCGCGTCATGTCCTGGCCGATCGCGGTCGGCGTCCTTCCTTGGCTCCTTGCTTCGCTTTCGCGAGCGGCTGCTGTGATGCCGCGAGCTTTTGTCTCTCGGACTGCCTTCGCTGCTGCTTCGACTGTCATCACGGCGCCGTGCTTCTTTTCCTCGGCCACGGCGTGGCGATCTATCCCTTCTTGGCGAAGTGCTCCTATGTTTGCGGGATGCTTCCCTATCCTTCTCTTTCTCCTTCTCCTGTTCCTTCTCCAGCTGCTCTGCGGCTTTCTTTCGATCATAGGAGGCGAGCCTTGCGGCTGCCAGCCCTAATCCCTTGCGTACTTGTTTATACTGCTCCGCCCGAGGGTCACTTTCCATCGGTTGATTCATCTGCATGTAAGTTGCTGCGGCTAGAACCGCGGCAGCGGGAGTTTGCGGGTAGACATTGCCGTCGTCATCGACTCGCATGAGAGAAGGAGTGATCGATCTGCTGGTTCCGGCTAGGGACTCATTGTTCCTGGATGTAGATGCGTGCCCCTTCCTCGCGGGTCGGGTTCCGACCGAGGGTGTTATGGACAGCCCGGCTCGCCTTTGGCTCGACTCATCCGCCGCTCTTCTTCGGCGGGCCAGATCTATCCGAGCGTCTTTGATGGTCGTGGCTGCTCTCACTAGGTGATATTGGTAGGCAACCATGTCTTCGTGTGAAGCCCCGGCTGCGGGCTTGCTTTCGTTAGCCTCCTTCGCTCGGTTCCAGATTCCCGTGAGACGCTGATTATGTTGCGCTCTGCCGCGCTGTGTTCCGTTTCCGAGGCTTGTTCCGATCCTGCCATGCAGACTTGAGCCAGTCGAGGCTCGTGCGTCCTAGGCGTAGATCAAAAGTTCCTTTGAATTCTTGATGGTTCCTCTGTCGAGAGGGTATGGTAGTCGTTGGCGTTGAAGCGGATGGACTCGCCGCTTTTCTCCAGATGACGGCGCGAGTCGACAGCTCTAGATTCAGTTTCTGATTCATCCGAGAAGTGGAGGATCCCGTCCCTGTTGGTCACGAATTTCAGGCTCCCGGACGTCAAGGTGACGCTCTTCTCCAGATCCTCGAATACCAGGCGCGATTCCGGCGAGTGAGGTGTGACCACGACAGATCCGATCCGTATAGGATTGTTCGGAGCCGTAGTCGATGGTTTCCAACGGGAGTGGGTTGTCGATGAAGCCGAAGATGCCGGTGATCCAGCGCCCGTCGTCCCCACGGTCGGCGCCAATTGTCGAATCTCTGACTCTACAAATCCCTTAGGTGACCCTATCGGGTTTCGACTAGGAGAACTCATGAGCGCTGGTGGAATCGTCGGCTAGACAGGGGGCGAGATTTACCCAGGTTCAGGGCCCTCGTAGAGGTAAAACCCTTACTCCTGCCTCTGTCGATCTGTATTAGTCGAAAAGATCGGTTACAATGGTGATGGCTTAAGTCGAGAGTATGATCTCAAACTCAAGGTTTTGGTGTTGCGGTGTTCCCTTGGTCCTCTACCGGTGGCTCTCCTGGCCTTATATAGGTGGCCAGGTCTTAAACCTTACCCGGAGAGGACTCGAATTCTAACCCTAGGTCGGTTACAAGTTTCCAAACTTAACCCGGAAGTTAGTGCGGGTGGGCTTCACGTGGGCCTTCTAGAATACTCCAAGGGCTCCTCTTCTTAGGCCTTAACCTTGGGCCTGAGATGGGGTGTCCTTACCCGCGGGGTCCAAGATCCATGCCTTCGTCACACCACTTGTAACTGTGGCCCATGGGCCAGTTTTTTCTAACCATTCGCATGCACCACTTGTAACCGTGGCCCATGGGCCAGTTTTTTTTGTAACCATTCGCATGCACTACTTGTAACCGTGGCCCACATGAAACAATGTCCCGCTCAGTACAGAAGTTCTATTGTTTAAGCCTATTAGCAAATATAAAACTTAAACTTTGTTAAGCCTTCCTAAATGTTTATATAACTCAAACTGTGTTCATTCCAGGTTAAGGATGTCGAGCGATGACGAACACTTCACACCAGAAGACGACTACGTCGAACCAGAAGACGATTACGTCGAGCCAGAAGACGACTACATCGAACCGGAACACGACTACGTCGAGCCGGATGACGACGACCACATGAGTGATGATGATGATGATCTCAGTTCTGAAATGAGCAAGATTACTGTTAGAGGTTAGTTAAACAGCTTGTCTGATGTTGTGAACAACAAAATGCATAGTGGTACAATTGTAACACTTTCCATTCTCGCGTAGGCCCAGGGATCACAGGAGATGAATCTTTTGATGTCTACTGTATTTTTGGCAATGAGGTGGAGATAAATTTTTGGCAAGCGGGGTAGCTGAGGAGTTTGTCTGAAGATTTGCCAAGGCCAAAAATGAGAGGTTATGTCTGTAGACTAACAAAGCCATTTGTTGACCCAGGGAATGGGATCATGGTGAGTTACATGTCTACCATTTCTTACAAGCTCGACATTGCAAGAAGCTCAGTGTTATTTTCATTCTGTTTTTGTGATTGTTTGCTACAAGGATTAAGTACTGTTTTTCATTTGACAGGAGTTCTCGCATGAATTCACCAGAAACTACCTGATCCATTTACTGAAGACACCCAACTACAGTGACCCTACTGTGAGTTTAGTAGTGAACAATTCAGAAAGCACAGTGAACAAGTACTGCAAGATTAGGATGATCAAAGAAGGTAAGTCAGCCGTGGTCTGTGGTTGGCCTGCTGTTGTAAAGTCTTTCAATCTGGAAGAGGGTCAAATTATCCTCTTCGAATTCAAGGACAAAAGGCGTGCTCCAGTTGACAAGAGAGATCCATTTGGAGTTAGACTAAGGCTTGGAATTAATGACCGTGCTTATGCCGTACTAGAGCAGTATGTTATGTTTGTGTAATGGTATAACTTGTTATCAACTATGTAATAAGTAGTACTTTATGTCTCGTAATTTTATGAAATAACTAGGTTCTGCCTATGAAATGTCTAGTGCTATTTTTACTCAATATCTTTAATCAGCTGTTGTTGCTAGATTGCCTACATTGTTCTGACTTCATAGTCACAACATTAGCATGTAGCATACATTTGTTCTTTTTGGATCTTACCAGGTGTTTTATTTCTTACTTGGTACTGATTTTGTTTTCTGAAAGATTTTATCGACTGAATTTTTGTTAGAACATTGGCTGCTAGCCAACATATTATGTTTCTACAATTTTTTTAATTTTTCTGATTTTATCGAAAATAATCTGAGAAGGCTGCAATGCTAATACTGTTGTTAAAAAATTAAATAGTCGGAAATGTTGCATGTAGCCAACATTTAGGCCAGTATTTGGTACCTCATATTTACTACGAAATTCAGTTTGCAAAAACCTTCAGTTTTAACACGTTGCAATTATTTGACACGTTCCACCTTTTGGACCCCTAGCTTAGACACGTTGCAATTCTTTGACACATTGCATGCACTGTGGTTTTTTTGCACGGGCCCACGCATACACGAGGGGTCTCCTCGGTTACCCACGAGGGGTACAATGGTCTCCTCGGTTTACCCACGAGTTGTACAGTGGTCGTGGCGACGTGGGGACGCGAAAAACGAGGCGTCTCCTCGGTTCCTTTCGCATAAAGGAACCACCCCCGAGCCTTCCCATTTCTTATTCACGGTTCCTCTCTGTTTTATCTCCTCGGTTACAGCCTAAGTTCCTTCTCTATTGTCTCCTCTCTGCTTTCTCTCCCAGTCTTCCTTGCAAATGCGTTTTCTCTCCCAATCTTTGTAATCACTCTCTGTTTCTGTAGAACCACAAGGAGAAGGATCGAAACAAGAGGGACTCTAGTAAGTTCCTTCTCGTATGGTCTGCCCTAACCTTTTTGTTCTGGTTCTTCATACTCTCTCGTATCTTGCTACTTCTTTTTCCTGGTTTAGGTTTGGAACAGTGAGTTTTGTTCTGGTTAAGATTTGGAACAGTGAGTTCTTCATGCTCTCAAATCTTGGTCCCTCTCAAAACTTGCTAGTACATTGTTGTGGTTTTGTTTTGGAGCAATGAATGTTGATTGGTACCTCTCAAATCTTTGCTTATTCTTCATGCTGTCTCAAATCTTGGTCCCTGCTTTGCTACTGTTTGCTTATTCTTCATGCTGTCTCAAATCTTGGACCCTGCTTTGCTACTGTTTTGGAGAAGTGAGTGCTGACATAAGTTGTTTCCCTCTCTTTCGCCTTCTACATCAAAACGTACCGATTTTCTGTTTTGTTTTATATCCAAAAACTTCTTAGGTTCATATTCAATTGGTACTGCGTTCTTCGTAACTTTCTTTGTGCTTACTTTGTCTTTTATCTATTTCGTCACTTTTTAGGGTTACAGAGTAGAAAGAACGGTTCTTGGTACGGTTTCTATTTTGAACAAACGGATCGTACCTCGAGGTATATTATAGTGTTGTCCCTTCTGCAGGTATGGACAACCCTGTCCACTTGAACAACCGATGCCCCATATGTTCCCAGCCAGAATGGAACTGTGGAAGGAGTGACAGACGTGCTGTCTGTTTTGAGTCTGTCATGATGCTAGGATACACTGATGGAGAGGTGACATGCTCATGCAATTCATTTAACAAAATCAATTTCTACGTTCGAAACAACATGTTTTCTAATGGTTTCTTTACTGTACAATGTAGAGTGTATCCTGCAAGGGAAAAATCAAACTTGATAAGTTGACTCCGAAGAATTGGATGCTGGCAGAATACAAAGGCCACATCTTTGACATGTATGTCAACAAGACAAAGGAGAAGACAGTCATTTGTTGACCATTCTGGAGGTCATTGATAAGAATGTTTGAGATTGAAGAAGGAGATATTGTAAGCTACAAACTTGAAGAAAAGAATGGGGAAGAAGGGATGGATGAAGATGAAAAAGGAAGATTGACAGAATATGGAGTTGTTCACTGTTTTTGTCTACAGGGTGGTGAACAACGTCAGACAACAGAAGCAAGTTTATGCGGATCTAAGTAAGTACTTGCTGGCATTACTTGGTTAACAATTATTTGCTTAGTTCAGTTGTACATACTAGACGTGTCGTAGTCCTGATGTAATGATGTGTCCTGTCCTAATATTATTAACCTCGACAAAATTACTTGCTTAGTTCAGTTGTACATACTAGTAAGTTGGACTGATGTGAACTATACTGACGTGTCGTAGTCCTGATGTAATGATGTGTCCTGTCCTAATATTATTAACCTGGACATAATTACTTGCTTAGTTCAGTTGTACATACTAGTAAGTTGGACTGATGAGAACTATACTGACGTGTCATTGTCCTGATGTAATGATGTGTCCTGTCCTAATATTATTAACCTGGTATACATATTTGAGTATACTTGACATTACCTGACAGAAATGATGTCATACTCTGGTTTCTTTAATGTCTTCAATATATTTTTGTGATACATATACAGTGCTACGTGACGTTGCACCGTGCATCAGGTTGGCTTTACAGAATTTGGTTTTCACTGACATCGTTCGCGTCAGTGAAGATCACATGAATTCTGTTCTGTTTCAACTATACAGGATTAAATACTCTGCACCTGCTGATGAACTTGGAGAGGATGATTTTTATGTCAAGACTTCTGACAGAAGGTATCTGGTGCATAAAATTGATGCACAGAATGAGGACGCAGTTGGCCTGGTGAGTATTGCAGTTGAGTATGCATTGTTTGCATTTCAGGTTGTACCGTTGAATCGATACTAACTTCTTGTATTTCTATTTTATGTCAGTTTGTTCCTCGTGAACTGCTAGATGAGTACGAGTACGACCCGAGTTTTGGGACGTCTCTACTGTGGAAAAGAGGTCTCGAGCTGCCGATTCAAGGTATGTACCACATCTGGGATGGACGCCTTCACTTTGGATTTGGAATAGAAGATTTGGTTCTTGATGAGGAGATGGTAGTAGACCAAACTACAGTCATGGTGAGGGTCTATCCAAGCGGCGATTCGCTCCGTCTTGACCTTCTTGACGTGATGAACTGATCAGTCATTCGCTCCGTCATTCGAATGATGCTGGTTCCTTTTGGATGTGATGAACTGTTTAGTACGGTGCTTTCTAGAATGCCGTTTGTAACGTGATGAACCTGATGGACTGTGATGAACTGTTTAGGACTGATGAACTGTTTAGTACGTTCGCTTTTGGATGTGATGAACCAGATTATTGACCTAACTGGAACATAGTCAACAATCTGGTTGTTAGTAAGTTGACGAAACTGTTTAGTATGTTGAATCACTGTACTTTTTTAATGTTGTTAATATGTTTCCTGTCCAGAACTTAGTTGTTCACAGGTTTGAATCACTGTCATTTTGATTTTGATCTTCTGCTTGTATACTGAATTCGGAGGCACTTTTAAAAGTGCCTCCAAAAGTCCATCGATTTGGAGGCAGTTTCCAAAGTATCTCCAAATGGGCACCAATTGGAGGCACTTTTAATACTGCCTCCTAATGGGCAACAATTGGAGGCAGTTTCAAAAAGTGCCTCCAATTTGATCAAGTTTTTGAGGCAGTATTGAAATAAGTGCCTCCAAAAAATGATTAAAACGAGGCACTTTTGAAACTGCCTACAAAAGGTCGATTAGGAGGCACACGAAAGTGTCTCCTAACCGAGTATGTGGCATAGTGCCATCTGTTGGAGGCAGCGGCGAAGATGGACGATGATCTAATGGAAGCCGGCCATGTCTCTCTTCCCCGACCAGGATCATCTGCTGCGGGAGAAGATCGATTTACACTTTGCCATTTGGCTTATCGCATATGGCTGGGTAGGAAATTTCGTTTTGTACCGATTGAGATCTAAGGTTCATTTCCTGTATTATGGATGCTCTACCATCTTACTTTCTGAAACAGAGCGCGTAAATGTGAAATTAACTCGAAATTAAAACCACGTAAAACCGGAGGCTTGTGTAAGTAAATGCATGCGCTAATCTTGGAGGCTTCCTACTAGATGGCAAAAATTTCAAATTTCAGAAGAGTATGGGAAAAATAAATAAGAAAATTTGGAATATACCGAATCAATTAGAAATCGCTGCTGTGTTACACTGGTAGAAAAAAGGCCTTCCATACGCCCCCATCAGTCCCCAAACGTCACGCACCGTGACTAATGAGTCTTTAGTCCCGGGTCGGGAGGAGACCCGCGACAGAAGGTCATGCGTCGCGGGTTGGGAAGCGCGTTGAGGCGCATGGAGGGCATTAATTTCGGTTGGCCTGGCCGCCCGGGACTAATGAGTCTTTAGTCCCGGTTGGCCTGGCCACCCGGGACTAAAGATACAAACTGCTCGCCTCCCGCGCGGCGGTTTTTATTCCGCGAGCGAGGCAGAAGGGCGCCATTGCTACAGTGCGCGTCCGAGTCCCTGTTTCTTCCTCTCTTCTCTTCTCTTCCCTCTCTTCGATCTTCCTCCACCAAGCACCATGGCTGAAGTTTGGCAGAGAATCCGTGGTCCCACACCATGCGGCAAGCGTCTCGACGTGTGCTACACCAACATTTGCGAGAGGCTCCCCGGTGCTATTGGGCATTTGACCAATCTCTATTTCTCCTCTCCCGATGAACACCGGTTCTTCGGGCTTATTCTTGAGTATACGGCGGATCAACGGGATGTTGTCGTCATCCAGATTGCGTTCAAGGAGGCCGTTTTGGTCTTCCAATGGTCAAGGTAACGCACACGTACAATCTTGCATCTTCGATTTGTTTGTTGCATCTGAAGAATACATGTGTTGCAACATATCTAACACGTATCAAATTTTTGTTGTTGCAGTAGTTCAAAGCATTCTCCGGCACTTGTTGATTTTCTTGTCAACAAGGGGTATGACTTTTGCAGCGTTGACATCACTCAAGACCGTCAGAAATTGATGCGCTTGGGTATTGTGATACCTGAAGATCACTACATTGATCTTCAGGATCTTATCCATTTCGATGAGTTGCCCGGGCCCAAGACCGGGATGGCTCCGATGGCAACTGCCTTCATCCACGAGGGCTACGAAACCATGAAGTCTGGTTTCCCCTCGAGTAATCACTGGTATTGGGAGAAGACCCCACTGGACTGGACGAACGTCAAGTATGCAGCCATAGATGCATACGTCTCCTACGAGTTGTTCCGCATCTACTCGACGGAGCCATAGATGTATGCGTTCGATATATGCATGTAATGGATATCTTAGTATGTAATGGATATCTTAGTATTGTGAGACTTATGTTTGTGTTATGTGTGATCGTAAGACTCTATGTTATGAATGTGATATGATTGTGTTCTATTCATGATTGTGATGTCTCTACTCGTATTTTACTTGTGATTGTAGTTATCACTTGTCTTTTGTTGTTCATAAAACTATTTTCGTTTCCTAGTTTTAAATGACTTGGAAAAATTTGCAAAGTGTTGCAAAGTGTAATGGATATTATTTCTATATTAATTCCTAGCTATACTATTTCTATATTATGTCAAACACACGTTTCAAAACAAGCAAAAACAAAAACACATCAAGAAAACAAACAAAAACACACCAAGAAAACAAAACAGAAAAACTACAGTTTCTATATATCTGTTCACCAAAAATTAATCTAAGCCAGGAAAACATATATCTAGTCAATACCAAACTCATCCAGTATTAAAATGAATTAGTATTATTTTTCTTAATTTTTTGATATATTATTTGTATTTTTAAGATTTTAAAATGAATTAGTATTATTGTTCTTAATTTTTTGATATATTATTTGTATTTTTAAGATTTTAAAATGAATTAGTATCATTGTTCTTAATTTTTTGATATATTATTTGTATTTATAAGATTTTAAAATAAATTAGTTCTATTTTTCTTAATTTTTTGATATATTATTTGTATTTTTAGAAATAATACAAATTAAAAACTTAATGTTTATTTATTTATTCAAAATTATTAATTACATCATTACTTTTGTTTATTAAAATATTTATTTGAAATTCAAACAATAAAGAAATATGGCATCGACTAACATGTTAATAAGATTGATATGATACTACTATCACATACATGCGTGCGAAACACTTGGATGCGGGACGGTATGAAACTCGGAAGTTAAGCGTGCTAGTGCTAGAGTAGTGGGGGGATGGGTGACCGAGCGGAAAGTTTGACCATGAGTAAGTAATTTGACTAGAGATAATTGTAATTAGACACTAAGCAAATAATACAAATTCTGAAAAAAAAGGGAGTGAAAAAAAGGGAGAGAAAAATTGGTGTGAAAAATAATTAGAAACCCAAATGAATTAAAAAAATTACGAAATAAAGTCTAGTCCCGGTTCATGTTGCCAACCGGGACTAAAGGTCCTCCGTGCCCCGGCTCCGCCACCGGCCCACGTGGACGGGCATTTAGTCCCGGTTCGTAATCGGCGCGACTATAGGGGCTGGGGTCTTTAGTCGCGCATAGGTAGTCCCGGTTGCTCGGTCGGGACTACTGGCCCTGACGAACCGGGACTATAGACCTATTTTCTACCAGTGTTAGTAAGGGTGCGTAACCTGTGTTTTGGGACCTATTGACGTGTTGGCTCTACTATTTTTCAACCGTGAGTATATTATGAAGTTTAAAGACGTCATAATAGTTTGGACGGGTACCACGTACGGTTGATATTTTTTTGAATCTATCATTGGAGAAACTACAGGCCAACTGGTCCACATTTAACAGTTTTATTAAACCGTGGCTCCGTCACGGCTGCCGTCACTTAATTTGGTTGTTTATAGACTTTTTTGAATGGAGCAGGTACCTTACTTTTGACTTAGAGGAGCTCCCCACCTTACTTCATGGCCACGGCTTTCCCCTCCCCACCCGCACCTTATACCATGGCCGGCCGGTTCGATCAAGAGAGGTGGCGTCTAGCTAAACTCTGAATTCACAGGTAAAAACTTGTTCTCGATATACTGAATCAATGTCCTCCTGCTAGCTACTTGTAATTCTGATCATTTCCTACTCAATTGGTACGTGCAAAATGACTATCTATCTATAATTAAAGGAGCTAGTTCTTACTTTCCCCTCCCCACCCCCAGCTTATTCCACGGCCGGCTGATTCAATCAACAGCGGTGGCGTCCAGCTAAACTCTGAATTGCAGGTAAAACCTTGTCCTTGATCTCATATTGAATTAACGTCCTGCTGCTACCTACTTGTTATTCTGATCATTTCCTACTCAATTGGCAAGTGTAAACTGCCCATCTATCTATAGTTAAAGGAGCTAGTTCAATTCATGCTTTTCCCTCCCCACACACAGCTTATTCCACGGCCGGCCGTTCGATCAACAGCGGTGGCGTCTAGCTAAACTCTCGGCATATTTTACGGTAAGTACCTTTTACTACCCTTTAGAGATGACTAGTACTAGTATGAATTAACATCTAGCGGTTGATTTATAGGGGCCACGTGGGCTTTTAATTAGAAAATCATTTATTGAAGCAAAAATCCCACTAAATATCCCTATAATTTCGCCTAGAATTTTGGAAACTAAATCTCGACTTTTGGTTCATCATAATCTGTCCGGGTTTGTCTAGGTAACACGACGGCAAAGTCTTAGAAAAACCTCAATGGAATTTATACACATATGACAACCTTTATAATAACAACGTCAACGGGCAGAATTCATGTACGCTATGGAGTTCATGTACGCATGGCAGGCCGGCCGGCCGGCGGGGTAGCACGACGGCAGAAGTTTTGAACCTCCCCGGACGCCGGAGCTCATGTATACATGGCGGCCACCCATGGCAAAAATCATGGCAACGGAACTAGCCTAACCACTCATCTCAAACAATGGCGACAATTGAACCGTATTTTCTTAGTTAGTTCTAGTTTTCAAAGATGCCACGGTCCGACAACTCCCATAGCTTCAATTTAGACCATCACCAGATGCATGCATTTTTCCCGATTAAGACAAATATGGAAGTCATTAAGGGGTCTTCCATTTCTAAAGGGATTTCGGGGTTATTTTTTTCGCGAAAACGCAAAACCTTTTTGTTTCGTTGCATTGATAATACATGGCTTACAAAACCCCACACGTTACAACTCAACCTAGGTACTAGACTAGGAGAGTAGCTATCTGAGGCCTTTCGACCGTGCACTCACCAAATCTCGCGCATCTGTCTTATAGTTTCCATCAAAACGCTAACCGAGTGGATTGCATGGTGAAGACGACTGCGTTACGCTCCTTCAAATCCACCATGCCGCCAGCATTATTAGTGACGATGTGTCCTTCCGCAGGGCACCTGGGGTGGAGTGAAGGGTTAGAGACGACCATGTCATGAAGTCATCTTCCACAAGCGGCAGTCGAGATGTGGATCGAATCCAACATAACACCTCGTGCCACAATGTCCTTGAAAACGAACAACCAGTGAGGAGATGTGCCATAGTTTCCACCTCCTGGTCACAAAGTGGGCAGAGGTCAGGATGGGGAAGAGCCCGTCTTTCAAGCCTCTCATCCATATGCAAGACAAACAAACAACTTCACCCTTGGAGGGGCCATGTCTTCCAGTTCAACTTCCATGATCTTGATTCGACGGCATCCAGAAACATAGTGTCGTAACATGATTTGGAGGAGAATGGTTTATCCCTCGATCGTTGTCACAACAGCCTGTCCGGCTCTTCTAACAACTCCACCCCTTTCATCACCCTCCAAGTTTGGACGTATTGCCAAAGATGATTGGCCTCACGGGGTACACGCCAGTGGGCTACGCCAAGGCAGGTTCTATGGAGGCTCACTTGTCGAAGAAGACACTCTTATTGTTGGTGGAGTCATGGCTGTTCGTCGGATGTCCCGCCAACGTCGACCTGGAAGCGGATGTCGGTTGCCCGGCCGAGGTTGGTGCGGAGATGGAGATGATGTCAGGTGCCCCGCCAAAGTTGTGGTGGAGATGAAGATGACGTCGGGCTGCATGTCGGCTTCCTTGCCGAGGTTGGCGTGGAGATGGGAATGACGACGAGCTGCACGCCGACTGACTTCCAGAGGTTGGCGCGGAGATGGAGATGACGTCGGGCTGCCTTTCAGAGGTTGGCGCGGAGATGGAGATGACGCCAAGCCCGGGCTGCACGCCCGGTTGCCTTGGAGAGGTTGGAGCGGAGATGGAGACTACTCCGAGCTGCACACTGGCTGCACCGCTGACGTTGTCGCGGAGATGGAGATGACGCTGGTCTACATGCTGGCCGGAGATGGAGATGACAGCTGGTCGCACCGCCGACGTTGTCGCGGAGATGACGCCGGGTAGCATTCTCGACTTCTGCATATTCTACAGGTGTTGGGCGCGCATGCCACGACACCGCTTCTGTTCTCTTCTGAGCGGCACAACTGGCCCGTCGTTTGGACAGTCTTGGGCGGCCGGCATCACAATAATAAGTTGGCCGGCCACGCGTGTATGGGCGGCTCCGGTGGCGACGTCCTCTGCGCTCCACGTGGTCGTCATTGCCGCTGATCCAGCATCAATAATCTGGAGCGCCCTAGCGGCTGTTTGGCGAGTGCTTTGAGCAGCACCGCCATGGGCATGTCCCTCGTCTTCTTCGTGCAGGAGCGCATGTGCCATTGCTGGAGGCCGGGGCTCCGCCTGAGCACGTCGGTCACGGGGCTCCGCATGAGTACGTCGGCCCGCGGATCTGCCGGCCATCCGGTGCTGGCACTCAAGTAGTAACAAGATGAGCATAATTAGAACTAGGCCAGTGCAAGCATGTACGTGTCGTGACCCGAGCCAAGCGGAAGAAAATCCTATACGACCCAGCAAGGTACGACCCACCCGTGGACCCTGTTTAGCACCGTACGATTTGATCACAGCAAAGAAAACCAACTTCCTCGGCCGGATTTCAGGGCTTGCCTTGCCACGTGTAGGATTATGGAGATGGTCTAGGACTGGGTCGTGGCCTCTTAGGTCGTATAGGATTTATTTCCGAGCCAAGCCGTCCCTGCATGCATTCATGCATGTAGAGCTACTAGTAGGCACTTAATTAATTAAGACGATTAGCCTTAGGCTGTCCCAATGAGGGTTTCTTAGCGCGGGTTTATAGGCGTTTTGCTTAATGATGAGAGAGAGTGAGGTTGTATCTTAGCTAAGATACAACATTGGCACACTATCATAGGTAAAAATGGTTCACAGCGCAATCACATCCATGCGTGAGCACCAAATCATTAAATTTAGAGACAAGCTCTAAAAAACAACGTATTGGATTAGTAGTCTTTTAAATCACTAATGCACCTATGGTAACGTGCTAAGAGACTATGCATTGGGACAGGCCTTAGACAACCCAAGTGACCACCTTAATTTTTCCTTGATCAATGATACGTACGTATATGATATGTGTTTGTACAACATACACAATAAGATATCACGTGATTTTTTTTTTTTTGCCTATAGTACAAAATCACGTCCAACACTATATTGAATTAATGTCCTCCTGCTAGCTACTTGTTATACATATATATATTCTGATCATTTCCTTACTCAATTGGCAGGTGCCAACTCCCATAACCATGACAGGGGCCGAAATTGCAATCGCAGTGATCGGGTGGGTCGTCGTGCCGCTCATCGAAAAGCTCATCCAAGAGTTGCGTGACTATGCCGAGAAGAAGCTATCATTGTCGGGCAAGGAGGCTGGAAGCAAGGAGAAGGAGCTGAATGATATCACGGAAATTCTCGTTAAAACCAAGAGCCTCTTTCCAGATCAGGAGGTGAATTCTCCAAAGTCGATCTTGGATTTGTGCCGTGGCGAGTCGGATCCTCATAAGATCCGAACAGACCCCGCGGTGGTCAGGGAGAGTCTGCGGCGGCTCCGGGACGTCACTAGCAAGGCCGACGAGTCCATCCTAGGCGATTGCGGTACCAGCCTCAAGTCCCTAAAACATTCCGTTTACTATTTCAACATGATTCTAGACGGGAAGACGGAGCAAGGTTCGGGTATTCTTCCTCCTATGTTCTTCGACGCAGTGAAATCTATTCGGCAAAAGGGGAATGTAAAACCAAGCCACCCAGCCATGATGGAGGACGTGCAACGACTGGTTGGATCTCTGCTTCCAGGGGAGCTCAACTCTCCAAACTCGATCCTACAACGGGAGAAATCCATGCTGACCTTAGCTGGCCACGCCACAACGGGGTCAGCATCCTCATGGCCGGATCCGACTAGCCACTGCACAATAAGGAGATCCTCATCCTCCTTGCAGGACCCGACTCATCACGGCTCGACAGGACCGTCATCTTCCGTGCTGAATCCGACTAGCCACTGCACAAGAAGGAGACCCTCATCCTACTTACTGGGCGTGACTCCCATTGGCACAACGGGGTCAGCATCCTCATCTCTGGATCCGACTAGCCACTGCACAATAAGAAGATCCTCATCCTCCTTGCAAAACCCATCTCGCCACGGCTTGACAGGGCCGACATCTTCCGTGCTGAATCCGACTAGCCACCGCACAATAAGGAGACCCTCATCCTACTTACAGGACGCGACTCCCAGCGGCACGACGGGGTCAGCATCCTCATCTCTGGATCCGACTGGCCAATGCACAATAAGCAGATCCTCATCCTCCTTGCAGGACCCGACTTGCCACGGCTTGACAGGGCCGGCATCTTCTGTGCTGAATCCGACTAGACACCGCACAATAAGGAGACCCTCATCCTACTTACTGGACGCGACTCCCAGCGGCACAACGGGGTCAACATCCTCATCGCTGGATCCGACTAGCCATTGCGCAATAAGGAGATCCTCATCCTCCTTGGAGGACCCAACTCGCCACGGCTCGACAGGGCCGACATCTTCCGTGTTGAATCCGACTAGGCACCGCACAATAAGGAGACCCTCATCCTACTTACTGGATGCGACTCCCAGCGGCACAACGGGGTCAGCATCCTCATCGCTGGATCCGACTAGCCACTTCACATTAAGGAGATCCTTATCCTCCTTGCCGGACCCGACTCGCCACGGCTCGACAGGGCCAGCATCTTCCTTGCTGAATTCGACTAGCCACCACACAATAAGGAGACCCTCATCCTCCTTGCGGGACCTGACTCGCCCCTCCACAATAAGGAGATCACCGTCCTCATTGCTGGCCCAGGATAACCACGGCTGAACGGGGTCGACATCCTCCTTGCTGAGCTCGAATAGCCTACGGAAGGATCGACATCCTTCCTTCTCGCCCTGGCTAGCCGGTTCACAATAACACGGTAGGCATTCCTTCTTTATGGCGCCCCTGTGCTTTCTGAAGATTTGTATTTGTGCTGCTTATATATGCACAAAGAATACTTGTTTCAAGTTGTAATAATATTGGTTTTAATCAGTTCGACTGCTTGGATTTTTCTTACGTTTGAATGTTTGATACACTTCAACTACGTATTTGTGCATGTTTTGGTCCTTTTGTGGAAAGGTACAGCTCTTCTACAAATATTTTTAATTTTGTATTTTGCTTGCGCGCATCGGCAACCGCCAGCTTGGTGCCCTGCTGCTTGCCTAAAATCCTGGGAGCTGTGTCGAACCGTTGGCTCTTCATTCAGTACTGTAAGAACCTCGTCCCTTCGCCATTTGTTTTCTATCATGGTTGAATGTGTTCGGTATATGGCGAGCATATTGTAAGCCTTACTTTCGAGATTCTGTGGCCGAATTGCCTTTTTTTGGCAAACACGCGTATTCTAGCAGTTACTAGCATCAGATAGTAGTATGTTCGAGTTTTCCTTTACTGCATCACACATTGCATGGCGGACTACTCTTGATTGATAACTCTGGATAAGCGTTTCACCTAAGCATCACTACTAGAGACCTAACATTTACAAATTGGTTGCATCCCATGCATATTTAAGTCATGCTAAAAGTCTGAGCCGTAGACAGTTTCTACAGTGCATGAAAATAAAAATATGCCCGTCTCTTAAGATATTGGACAGTAGACACTTGAGCCGGTCATTTTGCATATTTGCCGTAACATTACATAAACCTCACAGACAAGTTAAGAATTATGCCAAGAAACATTACATATTGAGACACATGGTGCCATAGCCATAACAATACTTTAAAGACATAGAGATAGGAAGAAGGAGATGGGCTCCTGTGACGTGCTAGGCGACGTGTGGGGCGAAAACCCGCCTCCCGCCACTCCGGCGGTCGGCTTCCACTGCTTAGCCATCCTCTCCACCCACACGTATGCTCCTGCCCACGATGGCGACCATCCGGAAAGCTCCTCCTTGCACGCGGGCAGCTCTGTTCGATCTCCTCTTACATCTCGGATGTCCGGGCTTGGACCAGGTTTGCCTTCCAAAACTACATCCTTGGTCGCTTTTCATCTATAGTCGCCCTGGATCCAGCGAATGGCAACGCGGTCTCTTGTGCGTCACTCTTGTGTTAAAGATATACCCTAGAGATAATAATATTCAGTTATTATTCTATCTTTAAATTCAAAATTAAATTTATATCATCATGTTGTACCCTCTATAGCACTTGAAAAGTGAGTTTTTAAATGAAAATCTTTATGCACTTGTGAACAATAAAGAAATAAATAAATAAGTGTTAATAACCTTATCTCTAAGATTATTTTAAGGTTTGTGAGATGATCATGGTTTCCTGATCATGGAATTGGTTAAAAGTCTAGCACAACATAAAATTTTATTGTTAGGGTATCAATATTACCGAACCGAACCAAGTATTCGATCTTGCTAAAAGAGACTAAACAACCGTAACGTATTTGGAAAAGTACATATGAATTTCTCATTGACTATAATTCATATATTATGAGAGTTCTTTGGATGTAATCAACCGTCTTGCCGTAACTGGGGATCATAATGATGATGTTTCGGTATAATTTAGAAAGTGTAATGGAACCGAGATCATTCAAAAATAATACTTCTCTATACGATAGAGAGATAAATACTCTGGGCCCTCTTAGTGTCACCGATGCCAACCAATCCTCTGGCTAGACACAATGTGATTTAACACAAGGATATCGGGGATATGAACGACGAAAGAGGACGATATCGTTACCGAGATTTTTTTTGATAAAGGGCTTTATTGCTTAAAAGGTTTAAGCATTACACCCGGCCTCTACATCGTAAAATGCACACAGCCAAAATCCGAAACTGAAAGTAAACAGGACGACAATACTACAAAACATCCGCTGTAGACTGTCGATGCTATGGAGCCGCTATCCGTAGATCAAGCGGCCATCCATGCGGGATAAAAATATCCCTCGCCACCTGCTCCAGTCGTGCACATGCCTCCGTAAAAAGGCTTCGTAACTCCCCTCGCTGTAATGTGGACCACGAACGGAGAATACCTGTGCTCCTGAATAGAACCTGCATACGAGAAAAGTTTTTATCATTGAAAATCTTGTCATTTCTAGATAGCCAGAGCGACCAAATAACGGCAAGCGCTCCTACCCTAATAATAGTCTTAAATCGTTTATCAACCCCATTTAACCAGTTACCGAATATGTTCGCAACGGAAGTAGGTTGATAAAGATTCGAAGCCATTTTGATAGCGGACCATATAGAACGCGCTAATGTGAAATCAAAGAGTAAGTGTTTAATTGTCTCATCGTGAGAACAAGAAACACACTTAGAGATCCCATGCCAATTACGTTTGACAAGATTATCCTTTGTAAGTATGACCCCCTTACGAAGATATCACCACGCGAAGATCTTAATCTTCAGCCTTACCTTCATACGCCATACGTTTTTGAAAATAACGACTTGCATGTCCGATTGGATCAAAGCCCTATACATGGAGTCCACCGAGAACAAACCGTTCTTAGTGATCTTCCAGCGAAACTCATCAGCGCCTGGTATAAGAGTAACCATAGTTAATCTATCAACCAAGGTCTACCAAGACGTAAGTCGAGGGCCGATTAAATCTCGTCTGAACGTAACATTAGGAGGTGATGTTTGCATGACCGTAGCCAGCGTATCATCCTTATGTCGCGCTATCGTGTACAAAGACGGATACTGTTCTCTGAGTGTGATATTACCTAACCACTTATCCTCCCAGAACCGTATCTGCGACCCATCCTTAATTTTAAATTTCCCATAGCGAAAAAAATTATTTTTATTCGCCATAAGTCCAGCCCAAAAGTGTGAATCACCTTGTTTCCACATAACCTGTGATACTGCTTTCAAACCTATGTATTTACGTTTCAGGAGGGTTTGCCATACCCCATCTTCGGTCAATAGTTTGAATATCTATTTACCAAGTAGAGCTGAATTCTTGACTTGGAGGTCATGAATACTTAGCCCCCCTGATCTCGTGGACGACAAACTACATCCCATCTGGCCAATCGATATTTCTTTTTCTCGTTGTCACCCTACCAAAAAAAATATTGATCGGAAATTATCCAATTTTTTTAATACTCCTTTAGGTAACTAGAAGAATGATATCATATACAGTACCATATTAGTTAGAACTGAATTAATGAGTACCAGTCGTCCACCAAGTGACAACAATTTTCCTTTCCAACTAGCTGTAGACGCTCTTCGACTTGACCCCATTCTGCATTAGTCAACCTCCTGTAATGTACTGGTATTCCCAAATACTTAATAGAAAACTGACCTTGCTCGCAACCGAATAACTCGGTATACTGGGCAATTGCATCTTGGGCCTCGCCAAAGCAAAACAATTCACTTTTATGGAAGTTAATTTTTAATCCGGATAATTGCTCGAACACTGAAAGAATTATCTTCAGGTTCGCCGCTTTCTCCAAATCATGTTTCATAAAGAGAATTGTATTATCTGCATATTGAAGGATAGACAATCCCCCATCGACAAGATGTGGAATTACTCCCTCAATTAGGCCATTTTCCTTGGCTCGATCGATCATGATCGCTAACATATCAGCCACAATATTAAACAATACGGGCGATAGCGGATCACCTTGTCTCAAGCCTTTCTTAGTTTGGAAGTAGCGGCCAACATCATCATTGACTTTGATAACCACGCTATCTCCAACTACAAAGCTGCGAACTAGAGTGCACCACTCTTCTGAAAATTCTTTCATTCTCAGAGTCTGTTGGAGAAAATCCCAATTCACTTTATCATAGGCCTTTTCAAAGTCTATTTTAAGAATTACCCCATTAAGCTTTTTCGAGTGCAGCTCATGTACGGTTCCGTGTAAAGTCACGACCCCATCTAGGATATTCCTACCCTGCATAAATGCAGTATGTGTAGGTTTTACCACATGGTCTGCCACTGAATTTAACCTAATAGTTGCAACTTTCGTAAAGATTTTGAAACTAACGTTGAGAAGGAAGATTTGTCGGTATTGTTGTATCTTTTCTGCGTTCAAAACCTTAGGTAACAAAACAATTTCCCCAAAATTAAGGCGATACAGCTCCAGATGTCCACTCTGTAAGCAACCAAACATCTCCATGAGATCATATTTAATGATCTCCCAAAAATGCTGATAGAACTCCGCCGGACAACCATCTGGGCCATGTGCCTTATTATGTTCCATTTGGAATATCGCCTTCTTTATCTCCTCTTCCGAGAAGGGAGCATTAAGAAAAGTGTTTTCCTCCATGGAAACTTGGGGAATATCATCTGTGCTTCTCTCATCCATAGTAATATTACTTGCTTCAAGAGCCCCAAACAGATCTTTATAGAACTTTGTGATATAGGCCTTGAGATACTCTTGTCCCTCAATGAGACCTTCATCCTGATGGAGAGAGTGAATCCGTTTTTTCCTATGTCTGCCATTGGCAACATTATGAAAATACTGAGTATTCGAATCTCCTTCAAGAATGAATTGAGCTTTTTATCTCTGATACCATTTGAGTTCCTCTTCTCGCAACATTTGTGCCACTTTCGCATTGTTGGATTGACTTTCAAGTTCAACCTCTTGCGAAGATAGCAATCTAGTTTCTGCGAGTCGATCTAACTCATCAATAATGGAACAAATACGCTCTTTCTCCTTCTTTAGCATCCCGGTCGTATGTCTCGCCCAACCACGAAGATATTTACGCAAATTGCGCATTTGTTTATTCCATCTCCGTATTGGGTTATCCCCTAAGACCGGTTTGTGCCAGACTTTCTTAACTAGTTCATCAAAACCGTCACGTAAAAGCCAACCTAGTTCAAATTTGAACTGTGTCTGGCCTTGTGGTTTTGATGTGCCAGTTGAAAGAAGAAGGGGGGCATGGTCCGATAGAGACTCAATATGTTCCAGAGCATGTGCCGTTACCAAAGGGAATTTATCTTCCCAATCGGTACTCATTAATACACGATCTAACTTTTCGTATGTAGCCTCCGGTAGACTATTTGGCCAAGTGAACTGTCGTCCGGTCATGTACACCTCTCTCAAATCCAGGCTATCTATGACAACGTTGAACAAGAAAGGCCAATGACCATCAAACCGTCCCCGACTTTTCTCATGTGGAAACCTTAGCAAATTAAAATCTCCTCCAATTAAAATTGGATGTGGATTATTATTAGCCAAGTTAACCAACTCACGCAGAAAAGCCTCCTTAAACTCTTCCTGGACATCACCATATACAGCAACCAAGCTCCATACGAGATTGTCGGCACAGTTACGGAGGTGTAATTTAATATGAAAATCACCATCCGACCTTGCTAACACATCAAAAGAGTCAGTTTTAACGCCTAGTAAAATGCCACCCGACCTACCACGTGGAGGAATAGAGTGCCAAGTGAAGTCGATACCCCCTGAAAGGCGGTTCAGAACGCTCACTTGAAAATCTCTCCTCCCTATTTTGGAGATAGCCACAAACTCCAAATTGTGATCCGTGACGTATTGTGCAATATTCAAATGTTTAGCCAAGTTTCCAAGACCTCTGCTATTAGTGAATAAGCCATTCATCGAGAAACAATTGGATTTTTAGGCGGTCTCGCGATGTTTCGCGGTGAGTTTTTCCTCTTTTGTTTAGCGGTTTTGGATTTCCGGCCAGAAGCGTATAGATCAAATAAAGATCCAAGCCCGTCCTCATCCATTCCCACCTCAGTCACTTACCCCACTAGATGTGATAAAAGTTGTCCATCCGAAGAGGCATACGCTGAATCATAATCCATGTGAGGTATGTCCTCCATGGGAGAAGCACTCGGATTGACCGTTAAACGATCAAATTCCATATGCTTCAACACATTGGTGGACATCGTGATCTCCTTATCATTCTTCCCTAATGAAACCCCAACGACACCTAGGCTAGAGGATAATTTGGTATTAGAAAACGAAAGAAATGATTTAAGATTAGAGGTCGTACCCAGTGGCGAAGCTGAGTACATTGCCGCCTTCCGTCGCATGGCCTTGGACATCGCGTCATCATCCGTCGACGAAGCCCCGTCCGCTGCGACGAGATGATGAGCGTTGCGCCTCAGCCCCCCTTTAGGCTGCCCATGATCCTCAGAGGAAGGCGCCACGGCGGAGGGGGGTAATGACGAAGAAGATACCCCCCGACCACCATGTCCTTACCCGCCGTGACCGGTACAGCAGCGAGATAATAGCATAAAACTACCACTTTAGGCGCTTTTGTGCGGAAAACTACCACTAGACGTTTCAATCTTAAAAAACTACCAGATTTTTCTCCGACGTTAGCAATAAACACTAAACTGTCTCTAATGGCGAATTGATGCCGAAACTGACACATGGCCCCACTTGTCAGTCCAATTAACAAATAAAAATCTAAGAAAATAAATTTTTTTGTGAGGTGGACATAGGTCCCACATGTCAGACTAATTATAAAAAAATCAAAAAAGAAGGCAGAGGCCGTGCGTGCCGCTGCGCAAGCTAGCTGTGCGGCCGCGCCGGCATTCACGCACATGAGCGCACTGGGGGACGGACATGCGCATGGTCGCGCCGGCGGGTCACGCACGAGCGCACCGCCGTCCACGCGCTCGGCCGCTCCGGTGGACTCACACGGCCGCGCCGGCAGTCACGCTCGACCGCGCCGGCGTTCACGCACACGAGCGCACCTGCGGACGGACACAGCCACACGCTCGATCGCGCCGGTGTCCACTTGCTCGGCCGCCCCGGCGGTCACGCACACGCATACGAGCACGCCGGTGGACGCACACACGACGCGCCGGTGGACACACGCTCGGCCCTGGCTGGTGCGCCGCCGGTCCCCACGCAGCCGCCCGCTGCGCGGCTCGACTCCACCATGCGGGCGAGAATCGGTGCGCCTCGCAACGGCCGGAGGTGGAGCAGGTCGCCGGCGCCGGCGGTATCCTCCGGCGCGGCGGGGCAGCAGGGCGGCGGAGCGCTGCGGCACAGGCGGCAGCTGCAGGGCGGCGTGGCGGCGCAGACTCGCGGCTGCAACGGGCTGCGCGCTAGGGACGGGATGCATTTACCTTTTCTATTTTTCTTATAGATATTCCTTTTTTTTATTTTTTATTTTCTTTAATGGGCTGACAAGTGGGCCCACTGTCACAAATCGTATCAATTCGTCATCAGATACAGATTAGTGTTTATTGGGAATGTTTTCGAAAAATCTGGTAGTTTTTTGCGATTGAAACGTCTAGTGGTATCCCATTGAGTCATTTTTACTTAGTAATACCACCATCAAATTTTTATGTGAGAATCATCTCACCCGTAATATTTCTAGGTTTAATGGAAAACAATTAATTACTTTAGAAAAACATTTACTTACGTCTTAATCTTTTATACCGGTTTGGCTAAAGAATTTGGCCACTGTAAATATATCGGTTCTTGTGTGCCTCTTCATGACAACACGATTGGTAAAATCACAAAATTTTATGATTTGATCTCAACCCTTTCTATTTCACTCACCAAGGCTAGGAAGGTCAAGTCTATTGCAAAATATCATGTCATGCTTAATTTGGAGACTAAATCTTTCATCTCATTGTAGTTCAAAATTTCTTTTAGAATTACTCTTAACACACTCATCATATTCATGTTTCTTAAATTCCTTAATCTAGCTCATAGATCCTGAATTGAATAGTACACTTTCTGAAATTTCATTTAAAACTCTTTTAAATAATTTCATGAGGCAACTCTCTTTCAATTATGCCTAGCCGAATTAAAAGATCATATTCAGCTCCCACCGACTTTTAAGTCCCTTTGCTTTATATAATGAAAAATAATACATTATTATTTCACTAATACGACTGACAAAATACTCATACTTGTAATATTTCATATTACTCTAGTTATCCTAAATCAATTATATTTAGCAAATGATTTGCTAACTGATCCAATAACATCACCAAATAATTGATACGATGAGTTTTTCAAATCATCATTATCATTTATTCTTTCTTGATAAAACAATTTTAATCAATACTGGCTTTATGAATATTAAATATTCATATCCGTTTTGTTTGTCAAGATATTCATGTTTCCGTGATTTAATATCACTCCAACTACTCTCAAGATAAAATCTTGGAGTTAACATGAATATCTCCATTGTCATGGATCTCTATGACAATCCAATGTCATATATATGAGCAGTATTATCTTGTTTGTTTTTTTGGCACTTCATCTTAATTGTCTTGGAATTTTGATGACTACATCACAAATTGAATATTACATGAAGTTTCTCATATGCCCTTTATTTCATATTAAGTTCAAACTTTATGTATCTCATACATAAATTCCTAGATAAGGTGATGAACTAGAAACATTTGCATGTTGCCCTTTCATTCAATCCTTTATCAAAAGATTCACAATATTACCTTAATATAATTTCCACCTATCTATTTATAATAAGACACTTTTTTCTAAATCCAACGTGTTAAACACTTTGCAGTTAATGTGAAAATTTACTATAAAAAAATATAGGTTTTATGCAAAACCCTTTAATCAATTATGCATCATACTTGAGACATATTGATTACTTGTAACTTTCATTAAAATAACTCTAAGTTAATTAATGAAAATGCACCAACTTTAATAAACAAACAAAATAATTTTCCTAGTGGGATCATAATTATTTTTGTTTCAGGCTTTCATTTATCACACCAAGACATTTGATAACCTTATTATAACATTTCTTAAACCCTTGTATCACAAAGACTCTATTATCACGATTATTTTGCGTCTCCCAAAATTAATCATGAGTAATTTTACCAAGAAAACTTTCTTTGTTAATGATGTTATAATTTTATTAAGTCCTTTCTACTTCAATCAAATTTCTTTGATCTTAGTTTTTGATTCAAAGTAATCCCACTTACTTTTATGGAACAGTGAAATTTCAATTATTTCATCTATTCCACTTCATCAATATAATCAAATTTTCACAGAGAGTCTTCAATGGAATTAAGTGAATTGAGAAAATCATCCATCCTTTATGTGAATTTAAAAATTCACAAGTGGCTAGCACTTTATGGATTTTTAGATTTATTAGATAATTGGAGACAATCTCTAAACCTTGATAAATAAATGAAAGACTTATCTCTAATTTATTTAGCTAGTCATAAAAGTATTACTCAAACTTAAGTAATAAAGAAGATCATAAAATTTGAATGCCCAAGTTTGCAATTCTCACACATATTTTATAATTCAAACTCAACAAGGTTCAAGAAATATAAAATATTCATTACAAAATGATCAAACTTAAAATAAGTATTCTTTCGAAATCCTAGTGTTGATCATCTCTATTGACTTGGAATTCATAGATGATGCAGCTGGTGTGGCACTATTAAATGTGTCTTCCACTATGTTGTCCACGCTTCCCACTTTTCTTGCTTCTTTTCCTTCTCACTCTACAGTAAATTTCAAGCTGAAATTTTTTAGTATCCAATACCAAAATATCTTTGACATAAGAAAATTTCAATAGCTTGTATAAATCTTATATCTCATGTGGATGTGCCACTTGTCTTTGTTAATTTGTGTAGTTATCACGACGTGGACGACAACATCCATCTCTGCTGACATGAGCATGTGGAAGAATTCTTCAACTGCCTTCTCCACTTCCAGCAGATTGTAGCAAGCCACAAAACCGAAGTAATGTGATGCAAGGGACATGAAGAGTATGTCAACTACTTGGTTTTATGGAATTGGAAAACCAATATCCTTAAGCCTCTGCACCATCCCTATGAACTTGTCTTTGTGCTCCCTCAATGAACCAAAGCACATGACTTTGCACTTCAACACTTCAACATTAAGCTTATGACGACCATAACAGACTTGCATGGAGAACCGAGCCATTAAAACTTCCATGAGACGGAAGGGGTGAAAGTGTGGGTAACAATCATCTAGCTCAGAACTCAGCCTATCCAGGATGATCACATAAACTTGATACTCCTCATCTCATAATGGATATAATTCCCCATTAGGTGCAGTGAATTTAGTGTCCAGCACATGCTCTACCTCAAGACTTCTGAGAACAGCTCTAAGATCGTGAACCTAGTCACAGATGTTCACGCTTTCCTTAGTTAATTTCTTTATCCCCAGCAACTCATTCAGACTTATGTTTTCAACATTATCCATCTCTACAATATAACAAGTTTATTTAGACTTTATAGTTAAAAATTAATTTGCACTACTTAACTCAATAAAATTTAAATTAATATATGCTCACACTTAAACTGATATTCCTCAAAATCAACTTTCCGTGAAACGAGATCCACAATAAATTATGACTAGAAGGGTGTATCCACCTAAACCAATCATAATCTAAAGGGTAGGCCACTATGACAATCACTCCATGTGATTCTCGCTCATGTTTTAATATATCTGTTCCAAGCTCATGACTTTCAAGTATGAATGATAAGACAACCAAATGACTCTGCCATATAAAATACACCTTGTAACCAAGTGAGCAAACTATAACCCGCCTCCTGACTGGAAGAGGCATGTTGACCCTTGTATCCAAGTGATGAACGAGTACCCATGATGGTCTGATAGTGCTACAATTGGGAGAACACGAAGTACCTTGATATTTTAAGTGAGAAATCATCCTAATAAACGACTACTACGCAATCAAGGTGCAAACAACAAAGGATAAACATCACATGCAATTCATAATTTGTGTGATTTGGTATAGCCTTTTTTTCTTCGGGGATTCTTGACACATATCCAATGAGGATCCTCCATCTCCGTTATTCTCACCATAGTAGAAAATCTGAGGAAATTACGCTGCTGTGAAAATTTCTTCAAGCCTTTCCACGATAGAGATACGACCACTTTGTATTATCATGTACTTCCTCCGAGCTCCGCGATGAATGCCTGATTGCTAATGTTGAACAATGACAATCCTTTCTCATTGGCCATCATGTCAAAACATAGTAACAAGATAGTAATATCAAACCACACGCACACCCTGCAAAACTAAGTTAGATGCCTCTAACACTTTGTTTACAAGTTTTAGCGTGGCTGTAAGTTCCACGATAACATATCGTCATTACCTACGCAATTCAATTTATGTTTATTCTCATTGCTAGATTGATATTGTGGAGTGATTGAAACACAATCATTTAAAAAATGTCTAGAGCCTCAATCTAAACGTATTCATAACCATGATCCCCGTGAGGATCCAATCCACATGCCTTTTACACCATGCCGTTATATGAGACCAACTACGGTGCGACCCAAAGCTACTGAAGCGTTCTTCGGATCAACCGAGATATTTCAGGGGCAACTTGAGCATCCTACGATTGCTAGAAGTTTGCAAAAAGTCATACCATGCCGTTGGAAACAAAAGAAACACAACTTACTGGAAAGCAACAAAGATAAACTGAATATTAGGGAACTTTCTAATATACTTTCACAAGCTTATGCAATACCCACACAAAATTATGCTCTATATAAAATCGTATTTATGCATAGTACGATCTGATACCACTGCTAGTCTATGTTGCAGAATTTGAATTTGTCTCCCTACATAACTGCCAATATCACTATATAGATAATGATGCATGCCCATACATGCATTGATTAGAATCATGACTCACCGGTCAGCGGATTTGATGTAGTCATAGAAGCAGTTCTGAACAATTGTAGATCCTCACAATTAGAATCATGACTCACCGGTCAGCGGATTTGATGTAGTCATAGAAGGAATTATGAAAAATTGTAGATCCTCACAATTAGTCCTAGTTGCAAGGATGTAGCTAACCTTTCCTCATCAAGGATCAGACATGTAATCCCTCTTATGGTGTGCACGCATATGCTCGTGTCAACCCGTTAGCGCTCTGCCTTCCAAGACTCGGCACCAATAAAGAGAGAAAACCTTTCGGTGTTGCTAATTGGTAGCTCTAGTCAAGTATGATTTGACCTATATGATTTTGAAAGTTTCTCAACACATGAGAGAGAATAGTAATTAGAGCTAGGTCTAATCGGGAGATGACACCTAAAACCCCCAATTAGAAGCATCTCTAATCTCTAATTCTACTGGAGAGAGAGGCTTGAGAGACAATTGTTCTCAATCATGTGTTTTACCTCAAACCTTGGGGGTCCTTCTCATAGTTGGAGGAAAGGGGGAACCTGCCTTGGGGGAGCGGGGGGGGGGGGGGGGAGGAGACCTACTCCAGCTAGGAGGGGGTTTGGCCACACGGCCTCTCCTAGTGGGAGTCGGATTGGGCTCCCATAGGGAGTCCAACTCCACCTCTCTCCCTTTTCATTTTTCTCTTTCATTTTTTCCTTTTTTAAACCAAAATGGAAAATCCTCTAGAAGGTTCCATGCTCCATGCTTGGAGGCCCTAGGGCCCACATGTCATCTCCCCCAAGTGGTGCGGCCATGGGGGCAATTCTGCCCCCCCTCTGCACTTCCCTCCTTCTCGGTTTTGCCCGAAAATCTTCCGGAACCTTATGAACCCTATCGATAAATCATTGACCTTAGCTACTGATATATCATGTCCTCCGTTATCTCTCATATAAATTCTTCCTAACACCGGCAAAAATTTCTCCGTTATAGTAACTTCCAAGAAATCTCTTTGATCGACACCGGACTTGTTTATATGACATCGTATCGACGTCTAACATTCATAAAACCAATAACAACAACTTTATTCAATGAATCATAGGTTGGCACGGACTAACCATGTGACATGTAAAGGCTCGATAACACATAGACATGTTTGGGAACTTAACAAACAATAACCAACAACGGAGCCGTGGACGTCCATGATGGCTCCTATGTGTTCATGAAGACCGGGGAACCTTACAAGTTACTCATTGCACTTTTTTGCTTAACTTCACGATACCAACAATATCACGAGGTGAAACTATGTCATCTAGTCTGATTAAACTCTTTGATCATAACACATATAAAACTCGTTACCGATGTCGTCATATTTTATCATCCATATCGCCGATGTCCTTGTGATAAATCACACTGTGTCTAGCTAGAAGATTGGTTGACATTGGTGATACTGAGAGGACCTAAAGCATACATCTCTCTATCGTCTAGAGAAATTAACTATTAGTCTTAAACGATCTTAGTTCCATTACACTTTCTAGATTATACTCAGATATCAATGTTATGATCCCTAGTTACCGCAATATGTTTGATGACATCCAAAGTGTAACTTTCAATCGTGCGGTCACTAGATATTCGCGTAGTATAGAAATCATAGTCAATGAAAACTTCATATTTTTTACTTTGCTAAATTCATTACATTTGTTTAATCTCTTTTAACAAGATCATATACTTGGGTCGGTTTAGTAATAAAACCTCCGTTCCTATGAATAAGGTGCATGCACATTTTAATAATAACTTTGATCTAAAGATTTGAGTAACAATATCTTGACTATAGTGCAAATTTGACATTGTTAGATTCGCATTGAAAAACACTTTCTAATGATATTGATTTTATACAAAATACTATTATATATATGGATTTATTCTTGGTCAAAGACAAATCTCAAAAAGCGTGCGCGCCTTATTCATTGGAACGGAGGGAGTATTGTTACCCTAACAATATACTCTTATATTTTACTAGAATTTTAACCAAGTTCATGATCAGGAAACTATGACCATCTCACAAAACATAAGCTAATCTTAGAGACAATATTAACAACTCTTGTTTGTTTATATCTTCACATCCACACAAAGATTTTCCTTTGAAAAACATCAATTTTCAAGTGATATATCAGTTGTAGCATGATGACATAAACTTAATTCTGAACCTGGAGATAACAACTGAATAATATTGTCTCTAGTGAATATGTCCAACGATATATCAATCTCGAGTGCCCATTTGGTATTCCCACGTAAGTAACCTCCGAGTGGCTGGTGGAGTCGAAGACCCTACCAAGGACTCTGACTCGACAAGTCACTCGAGTTCACCTGAAATGCCTGAAAATGAAAAAAATTCATCCCGGAAGTTCATCGGGTTGATCATTTAAAGTAACTGTACGAAAATTAGTTTACGGAGCCGAGGGAAGCGTCTTAGCGTGCTTGGATCGCTCGACGGTTCAAGGGCAATTAAAATCACTTGAGAGAATGCATAACTAGCCTTCTCAAACTCAGGGCCATGGGCCCGACCATGCAAATATTTGGGGTAGCTCGACTCGTGCGGTCTTACCAAGTGGAACTCCAGTTTTCAGTATGTTTTACCCAGCACGACCGACGGGATTTTCATCATGTCGTAGGGACTGAAAAAATCAGGCAGCACAACAGTTGTGCGACTCCCAGGCCGGCGAATTCAATTCATGGGTCTTACCTTCACGCTATGAACGTGGCATCCAGATATGTTACACAACTGATGCAATCTGGGAAAACGAATATGTTGCTTTCTCTCCCCCCCGAGTTTCGTGTACTAGCCACAGAGGAATGTTTCGACTCGTGGGGCTTCCCCTTGTCATTTGACTAGAGGAATAGTTTATGACGATGAACCGAATACTAAAGAGTACTGATTTACTCGAAGTAATTTTTCCCATACCCGAATCATCCATGATGTCATGAGGCACTGCTAATGCATCCTATCAAATGATGGGATCCAATGGAAGGGGGTCCCCCACCTGTCAATGTTTCACGGGAGCGGTGATCCGTTGACCGAGCTTGACCATTCAGCTGCACAAGAATCGAGGAGCCTGGCGTAATGACCCCTATATTTTCGAGTGCGGATTTACCACATGTAGGTTGGTCCCCCCTACTATCACAGCCATTGGATTTGCAAAAGGTCCACCCCAGTCAATGTTTGTGGTCTTTTGCAATTAAGCCCCCCAGAAATAGTCAAATTGAACCCGCGATCCACTTACTACATAACCGCAAACCCTAATCGATCCAGTACCGAGACCATCCCCAATCCCCTTCCCCCGGCGGCCCCTGGCGCCCCTTCTCTCCCACCCCCTCCATCCCCCGACCCCCATGGCGGCGCTCCCTCTCCCAACCCTCTCCACGGCGACGCCCCGATCCCGAGCCCCACCTCTCCCACCCCCTCCATCCCCCGACCCCCATGGCGGCGCCCCCTCTCCCAACCCTCTCCACGGCGGCGCCCCGATCCCGAGCCCCTCCTCTCCCACCCCCTCATCTACACGGCGGCGCCAGCACGAGCCGGACAACCTCTCTGCTGCGCCCGTGTACAGTTCGTGCAGCTGGCAGGAGGGGAGCTCGCGCTCCTGTCTTGTGGAGCGTGGAGCCATGGCCTCGACCACGGCGAGCTCAGGCCTCCAGGTCCTCCTCCGGCGGATCCTCCACGGCGAGCTCGAGGCTCCGGGCGGCGGCGAGGCGCACGGCGGCGCCGGCCCCCGCTCGCGGTTCCTCGCCCCTCCGCTGCTCCATCCGGCCGGCCATCCACGACCACACGCGGGGTTCCCCGGCCGAGAGCGGGCACAGGAACCCCTCCGCTGGAGTCCACTGTATCAGGCTGGAGCGGTGGTCAGATCCGTGCCCCTGCTCCGCTGCTCGTCCAGGACGAGCCCATGCTCGTCAGATCCGTGCCCTTGCTCGTCCAGGACCGGATTCAGATCTTTTTTTTCTTTTTTTTTCTATTCAACTCAGCTGGATCTTCATAGAAGTTTGGATCTGTGTATGGATCTTTTATTTTCTTTTCGAATTTCTTGCAAATCCTATATTCAACTTGTGAATCTGGTATAAATCTTGTGAATCTGGTATGATATGTATAAATCTTGTATGAATCGTTGAAGAGTGAAAAAAATCGCTGATGGTTTGTGACTTAAATCTTCACAGAAAAATATTCTCTGTTAAAGATATTTTTAGTAAATTTCTTTATAAGAATTATCTATGATTATTGGAAAAAAAACTTATTGACTATATGAAAAAATGTATGAATCTTATGTGATTTTTTGTTGATTCTAAATTCTTATATGAAACTATTGTGATTTTTTGTTGATTATTCTTTAGGGATATAATTAATTATATGTAATACAGTGTAAATATTCCTTGAAAATAATTCTGTGAGAAAATGCTTTTTGGAATCTCTGTCAAAGTTTAATATTTCTAAAAATATTATTCCATGGAAAAATCATATATGAAACTTATGTGAATTTTGGTTGATTATTATTTAAAGATAAAAAATATGTAAGATAGTTTAATATTTTTGGAAAAGAAATATTCTTTGAAAAGTTTGAAGTTATACTCTGGTTGGGAATTATCTGTGGAAAAAACTGGGAGAAAAAAGTAGTCAAAAGAATGACAGCAGGGGGCGTTATCAACACGAGTTACTTGGTAAAAGCGAGAAAGATAGGGTGCGTTGTGCAAATTTACATTGTCAGGTGGGAGGGTTATCTTGCAAAAACTGCAGCACGAATCTCCAACAGATGGGCCAAATGGACAGTGTAGATAGTACAGGGGGTCCAACGTAGGAGTGGTTATGCATTTCCCCTATATTTTCACGGGTAGTGGTGGAAGCGGCGCCATGTCGCTTCACCTCCGTGCGCCACGTGTATGCCTAAGATTCCAACATCTCGTATCAACGACTTAGATTCACCGAGTCCGCCTATAAATGCAGAAGGAAAGTGACAGGGGATGGGCTTCATCTCTGCTTATTCTTCCTCTCTTCTTATTCTACATGAACATGATCACGCCGATCGTGCTGTTGCGTGCCCAGTTGGAATGGTTAGTTAATGCATGCTGCACTTATTTGCACTAACATAGTGCTCTCTTTCAACGATTAGAGCAAGTGTGCAACCATGTTGATATGCCTTGATGTTGACGAATTTAGGTCCTATATGATTGCTTTACGCATACGGTCCGACACGCTAATTTATGCTGGCATCTGACTCAGGGTCACATATGCAAGTCATAATCTGCATCCTCGAATAATCAATAGACATATCCAACGGTAACGAATGGACTCAGTCGGCTTCCACGCGTCCAAACAGTATAACCGTGAGTACATTTTAGTGGCGATCGCTTGCTCCTTAAACACTATCGCTCTTATTGTCACAACCACAGTCGAACGTCATGGATGGTATTTATGTACTACCAACAACCGGCCGGTCGGCGGCTAGTCGATAGCTAATTCGTGTACCGGCAATCGCGGCGTATCTCACCATTGGCGGCCGTCTTGACCCCGACCCTGCCGAGCTTGGTCATGGCGTTGGCGAAGTCGTAGAAGAAGGTGGCCTGGTTGGACGCGTAGTAGTTCACCGTGCCACGGGACCTCTGGTCCGTGTACAGCACCTGGTCGGAGCCCAGGAGGCCCCTGCCAGTCTGCAGGTTCTTGTAGTAGGAATTGTCGAACCCGGACGGTGTCACGCCGTCGAGGAACGCGGAGCTCTGGCCGGCGCAGGTGCCCTGGAGCGCCGCGGCGAATCCCGAGTCCATGGTTGGGTCCGTGCCGATCCTGCTCTGGAAGAAGGTGCAGTCCGCTGCGCCCAAGGTGTGGCCACCTGGATTCACATAGCGCGCACGTGATCAAAAGATCGGCCGCGTGTGTGCATGATCAGAAGTTGATGACTAGTTGAGTTACCTGATAGGGCGATCATGTCTGTCTGGGAGAGGCCTAAGTTTGAGAAGTAGGCGTTGAGCTTGTCGAGGTTGAAGTCGACGTGCGGCAGCACGACGCTGCTCTTCGTTGAGACCTTGCCGTCGTACCTGCCCAGCTCCACCTGATAGTTTGGTCCTCCGCTCTGCAGTTAATCATGCATGCACACGCAGATCGCATGTCACGCTCGTACTATTTTGCAAGCCATCATCCATGGCCGTTTCATGGCAAATTCAGTTTCTAGTCGTTAGCGTACCTGTGCCACTGATTCCCTTGCGGCGAGGGCGAGTATGTCGGCGCAGGACACCTTGTAACGGCACTGCGGGTCGCTGTCCACGGCAGCCTTGGCGTCCAGGATCGTCTGAAAGCCCTGCTGCTTCAGCGACTGATCGTCCTGGTTGTGCCACTCGTCATCGCCGTTTGGGTTCACGAGCATGATCGATGCATCACAGCCCTGCACAACCATATATAACCGTGCGTCAGCGAATTAGTAGACGGTGCGTGCATGGGAAGAAAAGGTTCAGCGTATATACGTACCCTGACGGCGCAGTCATGGAAGAAGAGTCTGAGCGCGGCAGGCCCGGAGATCTGGGACTGGGCCATGGACTGCTTGACGGAGCTCCGGATAATGCTCTCCAGGTTGGGGCAGATGCTGGCATAGTAGCCCGTTCTCAGCTGCGCGGCAGCGAGCCGCGAGAGGAGCACCAGCTGCACCATGACGACCACGGCAAGGAAGGATGACCCAAGGTTTGCCATGATTCTTCAGTTGCCTAACGAAGACTGTTATGTCGCGTGCTCGTCCAAAAGTTTAGCTAGCTAGTGCGTAACTGATTTAGCTCGATCGAGGCGGTCTGAAAAGTGATGGGAGACGTCGAATATGGAGATTTCAGGTGGGGTTATATAGCCGAGAGGCTCAGGTTGACAGATCAGGCGTGGCCTTCTACCCTGATCGAATCGATCTTTGTCTCTTGAAGTTTCAATGGAACTTAAGCCAGCCGATAGTTATCGCGCTACCTCATATCGTAATATTGGAAGCACTTTATTAGGGACATTATTGAAAATTGCCATTAATAGTTATTTTAAAAGACATTTTTACAGAAAATGTCCTAATTAATTTTGTAACCAGAGACATTTTTTATTTACTGCATCAAAAACCTATCAACTAAAGGCACTAATCAATATTGTTCCAAATGAATTACTTTTGAGGCTCAAATAGTATCTAACCGAGGCAGTTTTGATAGTGCCTCAAAACTATCATTTGAGGCATAAATACTGCCTCAAATGGATCACTTCTGAAGGGATCATTTCATTTGATGCCTCAAATAGTATCCAACCGATAAAGTTTTGATTAGTGGCTCAAAAACTATCATTTGAGGCACTAATCAATACTGACTCAAATGTATTACTTTTGAAAACACTATTTGATGCCTTAAATAGTATCAAGTTAAGAAAGTTTTGATTAGTAACTCAAATGAACAAATTTTCAAAGGCACCAACATAAATTTCCACTAAAAGTATACCATTTGCGGCATTGGCTGAAACAAGCACCTAAGCAATGGTATGAGAAGTTCGACAGAACTTTAACTTCTGTGGGCTTTGTCATTAATGAGGCTGATAAGTGGTTATACTACCGCCATGGTAGGAGCGATAGTGTTATTATGCTTGTATATTGATGACATACTGATTTTAGGTACAAGTATGATTGTGCTAAATGAGGTCAAGTCTTTTCTATCAAAGTGTTTTGATATGAAAGATCTGAGAGAATCTGATATAATCATGAACATTAACCTTATTAGGGATGAGAGTGAGATTATGTTAATGCAATGACACTATATTGAGAAGGTCTTGAGCCATTTCGGCTTATTGATTGCAAGCCCTCTCCAACACCTTATGATACCAGCGTGAGACTTCGAAATAACAAGAGGATTGCGAGATATCAATTGAGATACTCTCAAATAATCGGTTCACTCATGCACCTCGCGAGCACGACAAGGTGCCTGACATCTCTTTTGATGTGAGAAAGTTGAGAAGGGTTCATGTCAAACCAGGTAATGATCATTGTCATGCACTTAAAAGTGTCATGCACTATCTGAACGGTACTATAAGCTATGAGATTCATTATTCAGGGCACCCTGGCGTGCTCGAAGGATATAGTGACTCGAAATGGATTTCAAATGTGGATAAGCTCAACGCCACAAGTAGATATGTATTTCTTCTTGGAGATGGAACAGTGTCATGGAGGTTTTGTAAACCGACCATATTGACGAGGTCAACCATGGTAGCAGAACTTACTGCTTTAGATACAGTCACTATTGAGGTAGAATGGCTGCGTAAACTCTTCATGGACTTGCCGGTGGTTGAAAAACAATTACCGGCCATCCGCATGAACTGTGACAATCAAACGGTGATTTCCAAGGTGAAAGGATAACACGAAGTCATCAAGACACGTTAAAAGACGTTTGTAGTCTGTCAGGAAATTGAGATATTCCAGAGTAATTATTGTTACATATACTATGGCAGATCCTGTTACGAATGGACTACCACTAATGTGATAGATAGTGCATCGAGAGAGATGGGTATGAGACCCATGAGTGTTATAACGTAGTGGTAACCCAACCTATGTGATGGGAGACCTCGAGAATTAGGAACCGGGAAGAACAAGCTAGTGGTTTAACTTAGGAGAGTATTTGGTAAACTCTCTCTATGTGAAGATGCATAATTCTCAAAGAGCTATAAGGTAGGTTGGCAACATGTCTTAATGTGTTTATGTTTGTTATTCATAGTAAGGATGTTGTCCGCCAAAGCATTCTTTAAAGAACATATCTATGTGAGTCCGATTGTAAATGTTGGCGTCTATGAGATTTGAGTGATCTCTAGTAAACACATGAAGAGACCGCGGAGTACGATGCATATGCCCCACCCCATGGGTAGGCTACTGGCAGTCATGCAATGGTGATGACTTTGAGTAAATTCTATAGGCACCAAACTTGCAATTTAAGGTTTAGTCCATTGTTCAAGTTGCTGATAGATGTAGCTTAAAACTCTAGGTGGAAGTTCAACATAACAGTCTCTGTTGAAACACTAATATATAAACAAGTAGCAAGGATTGTCAAATCTTCAAATGGGAATTTGAGTCTGGTGGGGGATTGTTCGGATATTGGGCCCATGCACTTGGCACCCCAATAGCAAATCCTAATATCTCAAAATATTCCAAATGTGTGAACAAGTGGTGGGAGTGGGACATTTAGTCCCTCATGGAAAGTTGGAGGAATTGCACACCACCTTATAAGGTGGAGTGTTTTAGCACTTATAAGTGCGTGAGAAGAGGATAGCCTCTCGTGCACTCCTCCTCCTGCGCTTTCTCATATCGACTAAAGACGACACGACTTGTCATTATTGTGTTTCGTGAATTCGAGCCTCGAGCCGAGACAACATTTCTCTTAATTTTTTATTTTGGAAAATTAAGCCCAAATTTATTGAGCCGGACGCGCCACGCTTAGGCGGTTCGGGTCACTCCCGAATCGTTTGTTGCAACCGAATCAGACGTGCGTGCGACGTGGGCTTCCGACGTTGTTCCCGTTAGGGTTTTCTCAACTGCACTATAAAAGTCACATGCCGTGGGTGCCTCAACACATAACGCAATAAATATAGGTTTTTTCAAACCTCGTTCCTTTCGTCGCCACTATAGTCTAAACCACCCCGAGCATCGGCGTCCACCGGCAAGCGGGAGAGCATGTCTCCAGAACCATTCGTCCTTGTGATTCTGTACAGGAGAGCGCGAATTAGGTTTTTGGAAAGTGCTTTGCACGAATGTTTGCTGCTTTCACAACGGGGCGTCTACCTAGCAAGTCAGACGGTATTGGCGTACCGCCGCCTCAAGCGTCATTTACTTCACCCCGTCTTCGCCAACATTCTAGTCAACAACGATAGTGCTGCTTCATCTACAAACGAACAATACTTAATGTGTGTCCCGATACATCTGCTAACATGATTAGGGAAATCGTGTTGCTGATGTCCGTGTTGTCTACTGCATGGAGTATGTTCGAGTTTCGAATCTTAATAGTTCCTATTGTCATGATCTACATTCTAAAATTAATCGTGGAAAATATGCCTAATTATTCAACAATATTAAGGCTATATTTTTACTTATTCGAGTAGCGCTCATTGTGTGCTCCAGATTTTGAGTTTACAATTGTTGGTTCGGTGATACGACTTTCAAGTTTCTCATAACTCGAGTGTTTTCTCATTACAAATTCTCGCCGCAACACACATGTTATCCTTCTAGTTACTGTAAACATCTAAATCCATGAAAACACCATTGACGTTACTAATACTAATTACAATCCAACGTCATGGATGGTGATTACTACCTACATCCCTAAATAAGTATATTTCCAGTTTTTCCTTAAGTCAATGAATTTCAAGTTTGACCAACTTTATAAAAAATACAACAATATTTATGACATAAATATAGTATCTTACGAAATACTTAACATTCTAATATATAAAGGTCAGGTGTATTAGAGGAGACTTTTGCAAAAAATACGAAGACACTTGTCAGCTCCAAAATTATTTTGGACCTATTGGCTCTCCTAATACTAGTTTTTGTATTGCAAGTTCCCGCAACATATGTGACTAATTTTCTTAAGGAACATACAATGGTTCATAAGATGTCTTATCTCTAACTTTTAGATATGACTAAAAAACATGATATACAATGGTTTATCTCTTAGCATTTTCTCTAATAACTAGATTTCCTAAATATATGGTGAGACTATTGTTGCTAAGAGATCATTTCTTCGTTAAAAGAAGGCAGACCTCTTTTTTTTGTTTCTCTCATCCAACTCAGCAAGTATCCTATGTGGCATTGCTAAGATAAGATCATTATATATCATGTTAGATATGCCCTAATTTTCTTAGGCATATACAATAGTTGATAAGACCTCTTATCTTAAATTTTTATATATGACTAAAGAACATGATATTCTATGGGTTATCTCTTAGAATTGTTTAGATATTACTAAAAAACATGATGCTGGACAAAATTTCACTGGTGGAGTTGGGATTATCGGCGTATGATGTCAAAGCTCAAAAGAAACTGTTGTGATGTCACAAATTAGGATTAATAGGGTCAGTTATGGTGTATTAATAGAGGGGTCTTTGTTTTTTTTGTGATGTCGCTTGACCTCATAGTCAAAGTGCAGCTCCGCCACTCGATAAGTGTTGTACAAGTTCTTGGACCATATATGTTATTAGCTCAACTAGAAGTACACATATTTGGAGACGGGGAAATAGTTATCAACAACCGATCTGCCGGTGGCGGGTCTAAGAGGAATGGAAGGTTTTTAACTAGCATAATTTCTCGTGATCTTTTTTTTTTTTGAGAAATATGGGCAATCCTGGTCCGCGCATTTTCAAGGACCCGGGGTGAGAAAACAAGATAGGCCTTGTAGACAAATAAAAATTTAGATGCATTTTATTTGAAAAGAAATTCAGTACACGATGACCCACAAGTATAGGGGATAGGGGGTGTATCGTAGTACTTTCGATAAATAAGAGTGTCGAACACAACGAGGAGCAGAAGGTGTTGACAAGCAGTTTGGATAGAGGATTCACTATAAACACTAGCAGACATATTTTTGGTGGTTTTTGATATAGCAGATAAATAAAGTGCGAGTAAATAAAAGACAGTAATAGTAACTGCAGGAAGTGGCCCAATCCTTTCTACAACAAAGGACAAGCGGGTTGGTTTAATTATGATGATGAAACATTCTCGAGGACACATGGCAACTTCGTCAAGTGCTTTTGCTTCATACAGTTGATTAATATTTATTGTTTTGATAGGTGTTGTGTGGGTGAACCTATGATAATGCACCTCCCAACTAGGACTAATACATACTTGTGATTATACCCCTTGCAAGCATCCGCAACTACAAGAAAGTAATTAAGATAAATCTAACCACAACCTTAAACTATGGGATCCTACTCTCCCTCGTGCATCGGTTTTCTAACCGGGGATTTAGGTTTCTGTCACTCTGACATCCACACAATTAGTAGACAAATACAAAATGCATCCCTCTAGGCCCATAAAGGTGAACTGTCATGTAGTCGATGACTCGACGTTCACATGACACCACTAGAATAATAGCACCACAACTTAAATATCAAACCATTTGAGATTACTTCAACATAATTCCACTACTAACATCTTGACTTCTCCCATGTCCTCAAGAACTAAAAGAACTACTCACAAGACATCATATGGATCATGATCAGAGGTGATATAATGATGAATGACAATCTGGTCATAAAGTGCAAACACCGATAAATCTCGTAGGCATCAACTACACACAAGTAATCCACATCGGGAGAGAGATCTAGTGAAGAACAACGGTATAGAACCCTAATTGTTACAGTGGGACGGAGTTGTACGGTGAGAATGATGGTGCTGGTGGTGATGACCATGATGATGATGATCTTGATGACGCCCGGAGCAGTGACGGTGACAATGGCGATGATTTTCCCTCTTCGGGGAGGAATTTGCCCGGCAGATTTCTCCCTACCGCAGAGGTTTTCTCTCTCTGTTTTTTCTGCCAAGAGGAGGTGGCGGAATATTTCCTCAATGGTTCTCCAGGTCTTAGGGTTCACTGGGGATGAATTACGCGAAAGGGCTCGGCCAGAGGTGGGCCAGGGTGGTCACACCACCTGGCGGCGTGGCCAAGGGGTGCGGGGGGCGCCACCACATGGTGTGGTCCCTGTGTGCCCCCTCTGGCTATCCTCCTGGCTGGATCTGTCTTTTAGCAATATAAGAACTTCACGATGTCCCCCTTCTTCTTCTGGTCTTCTGAAATATATTATCTCGACGCTGTTTTTTTTTGGCTGATTTCTGGTCCCGGTGATTATTCTCCAATAATTATCAAACATGCAAAGTAAGATAAAATAACATAAGTAGTGCATCATAATATGAAATATATCAATGAGTAACAGTAAATTATGATATAAAATAGTGATGCAAAATGGACGTATCAACTCCCCCCAAGCTTACCTCGCTTGTCCCCAAGCGAAACTGAACTCAGTAAACATGACCATAAGTTTATGGAGTGAAGTGTCCATAAATAAAATACGGACAAGAAGCATCACATCTATCAATACACAAGTCATTATAAACAACAACTTTATCTCATATAATTTAACTTGAAACAAGTAGAGGGAATCACAATAAAGGTGCAAAATGGAAATAACAATTGGTTGAGGCAAACTTTGCTCTTGGTCAGGGAACAATTAACAGATTGTACTTATCTTTCGATCAGAGTCTTTATATTAGAACTTATATTGCAGACTTTTACATGCTCAATCTTAACAATCTCCTGACAGTCATTGATAACTTTCAAAATAATATTCATTCGGATAAAAACATTTGTACTAAACAAGGAAGGATAAAAGAAATGATTGAGAAAATCAACATATAGATGGTTGAATCAGAACAACGCAAATGCTTGCTTAAGACAGAAAGGAGTAGGTTAACTGACTCAACTTAAATGTAGAAGATAGTGTAACACCTGGGGTGTTACCCTAAACAGAAGTTGGTTGTTTTTCTTTTTTGCATGCATCACATGCATCATAAGCATTGCATCATGTTTTCCAAACCACTCCAAAATTCAAACCAATTAAAACTTTAAAAAACATGTCCAAAAATTTATAATTAAACATGGCAACCTAAACAACTCCAATTGTTTTTCAATAGTTGAAGTTGAATTGCTTGTTAATAAAACTTTCCCTCTTTTTGAAAACCCTAATGGTAACTTTCCAATTCAACTTAAATTTCAAATCATTCCAATCATAATGGGCATGATCAAATGGTGGTTTAAAAATCAAATTCTTGCAAACTATTAAATTCATTAATATTTGCATAATTGCTTGAGTTTATTAAATAAAAATTGTTGCTTTCCAAATTTTTTCCAAATCAAACTAATAGTTGAAATCCAACTAACCATTTAAAACCAAACTAATTTTCCAAATTTTGAAAATCATTAACTAACCTTTGCTTTTGATTATTGTTTGCAACTTAATAAAATCAATTATCAAATAAATACCCCAAACTCTATGGAAAAATTCACTTAACAAACTCTAAATCAAATTAAATTTTCAAATTGTGAAATAATGATAACTTTGCTCTAATTGCTGTTTTGGAAAATTATCACAAATAAGTCCTAAAAGAAAACCATAACCCTTCTCTATCTCTCTCTTTTATTCTTTACAAAAAAAATCAACTAATAGAAAACAATAAAAATAAAAGCATAGGAGAGAGGCAAGCCCACCACTTTCTTTTCTTCCCCCCAAGCCCATCTCCTTTCTGGCCCACCCCCTCTCTGTTTGTCGTCTTCTTCTTCTGTACGACCATCTTTAGAACCACCCGATCGATCTCCCCTCCACCAGATGCTTGCCGTACCATGGCTCCTTCCCCATATAGCTCCCCTCACCCCTCTGCCTAAACCCTACTCTCTGTAACCCTAGCACCACCCTCCTGCGCCGCCGTCTCTCCCATCTCCTCCCTCTCTCTGAACTTTTCAGTCTCTGAAACCACCACCGAGCACCCCACCGCCTTCCCTCACCGCCGGTTGCCACGGCCACCTCGAGGAGCAACGGGTCCCGGGAATGGAACCGGGACGTTCCCCTGAAGCTCCTCGTACCCTCGCCGTTTGCTGGGAGGGACCGCGGAGTCCGCGCCGTCGACGGCAACTCCCTCCGCTTCTGCTCCTTCTCAGAACGACGACGGCGAGCAGCAGGTAATAGCCCTGCCTATCCTCCCTTCCCTCGATCTTTTCCCTCTCGCGTCTGCACTCACACATCCCCGCGCGCACGCACCACCCACGCAAATCGCCCTCGGTCGAGCTCACCGTCGTGGTAGTCTGTCCGCCGATCGCTGTTCGTTGCCGTCAGGAACAGAGAGCATCGCTGGCAAAATTCAGTTAGCGTTAGTTGTTTACCACTTCTCCCTTCAGTTTCGTGTTACAGCACAAACTCAGCAGCAGTGCATTGGTACTGCCTCACGCGAGCGCCCTACAGATCCCGGGTTCGAGCCCCGCGGAGGGAATAAAAACCCCAAATTTTTGTCAACCACGCGCAGGGGGTAGGGGCCCACCCGTCAGCCGCGGTGGCTGCCACGCTGGCCACAGGCCCACGGGGCAGTGGCGGTGTGTAGAGTGCAGTGCGGTAACAAAAAGAATTCCTGCACGTTTCTTTTAAAACAGGCCCTTTAAAATTGCAGTCTAGTCCTCCTAAATTACAGTTTGGTCCTCAATTTTAATTTGTTAATAACTTTTAATCCATAACCCCAAATAATAAAATCTAAGTATGTTTATTGCTCTAAATTAAATGATCTTTCCAAATAATTCATTTGTTCACTATTTTGAAATTCCAAAATGCAATTTAAAATTGAATTCAAACAAATCAATTGCAATTTGCTAAAATCAATAACTAATTCATTATTAATCCAATAAATGCAAATAAAATATGTTTTCCATACCATTTTGAATAACCTTTTCAAATATAATTTTTGTTTCCTGTTTGGGATAATTTAAATTGCCTAAATAATTTAATACTTGTTTAATTCATTTAAATTTGATAAAATCATAACTTGCTCAAAATAAAATAATTTTGAACATGCAAAATATGTTTTCAAACCATCAAAGTGTGAACTTTTCAAATGTGAGTTTGAATTCATGTTTTGAACAAATAAAAATTCAATTAAATTCAAACTTGTTTTAAATTCATTTAAAAACTTGTTTAATATTGCTTAATTCATAATTAAATTATCCTAATTCCAATTTCAATATTTGAAACATGTAATCCAACTAAAATTTGATGTTCTTTTCAAATACAAATTTTGTTAATTGTTTTGAACACTTTAACTTGATGAAAACAACAATTGCTTGTGTGGCATGTTTAAGTAACCAAACTTTCCACACTTAACCAATAATTTCCAAACTTGTTAAACCTTATTTCAATTGGTTATTGTTGTTATTTTGTTGTTTTCCTCATCCATGCATCATACTAAACCACTTTCACCTGATGATTAGTTGGAAAACAATTGTTTCAACCATAATTCATGGGCTGTTCATATGCAACTCAAATTGCATATGGGTCCATTTAAATTTGTTTATCATGTCAACTAGTTTATTCTGATGCATCTTTAACCTGTCATGCATCCATATCTAGATCATGCTGGATCTTTTGCCGTAGTAGTAATTGTTGCATCCGGTGTTTGTTCGAGGTTCGTTGCTTCTTCCCGGATAGGACGTTGAGATGATGTGAGCAACGACAAGTTCTGCTACCTTGCGGGATCTCAGGCAAGTATACTCACTTGCTGCCATATGGCTGCCTTTCATCACTTGTTACCGATACTTTCCGTTGTTCTGTTCTGCTAGCCTTAGTAGTAGCTGTTTCTGTTACGAACCTATCACATGAATCCTTTAACCCTGATATTGCCTCACCTCCACACCTATAACCATTGCTTGTGCCCGTGTCTTACTAGCATACTTAGGTTGTTTTGCTCGAGTCTGTTACCCGTTACTTTCTGTTATTACTTCATTATGTTCTGGGGGCTCGATGCTTAATCAATCATGCTAATGTTATTGTTAAATAATAATTTGATGATAAGGCACCGGCAGGAGGCCCTTTGTGGTTTTGAGGCCTGCTAGTGTCGACCCTAATAGGAAAGGGTCTTGTCTACTGATCCATGATGAGCGCACTACCCGCATGTGGGAAGCGAGTATGGGCGCCCCCCTCAATTTGACTCGATTCGCATCTCGTCCAAATCGCCTCATTTAGTTCGGGCTTTCCATTTGCTGCATGCATGATCTTGCGAGTCCTTGGATCCCGGGTGGAACTTTCGTAGTCGGCATATAGGAGGACACGTTCTTAGAGTGCTATGAGGGTCCATTTACTTCTGGGCTCGATTAGCCGTGCGCCTAAGGTGCTTTGGGCTTGATGCGAAGAAGAGTTGAGTTGTGTAGAGTACCTAGCTTGGTGGGTTAGCTCCCCATCTGGCGGGTTATTCTTGCGTGTACGGCTAAATTGGTGCAACCCTGCAGGGATAATCTTCTCGAGAAGCCGTGTTTTCCGCGGTTATGGATTACTTGGTGAAAGTACTGGCTAACAAGTACTCAGGACAACTTAAACCTAATGATTAATAACCTTTCACCCAATGATTAACAACTTGACTAGTAATAGGCTTATTGACCCAATAATCTGAACCATCACTAATCCAACTGTGTGAGTTATCCTCGGATTGCTTCTTCGGATAAGGGGCGAGATCCAGGATGGGTTTGTTTGAAGTTATCTTTCAGTTGGTTACAATACTCGATCTTATCTTCTTTCTATTAGCCGGAAGTTGTAGTATCTCTCTGTAGTTGGTTAGTGCAGCCCGCTGTCGCTTATTTGCCATAACCCCTTCCTTTCCGTTGATCCCAAAGTATTTGTATCTTGTGATGACTGGCTACGCCGGTATCTTGTGAGTATGGTTTATCCACTTGCCAGTACTTAACCGTACTGACCCACGAATCTCTTTCGTGGCTGCATATTCAACATTGCAGTCAACAGGTTTGAAGTCTGACGACGTTAGCTTGGGAATCCCTCCGGCTTGGCCTGGGCAGGGATTGGACGCTCTCGGTTATCTTCAGGACTCTTAGTCCAATTTGGATCTTGTCCGTAGACGGACGATATGTTGTTTCTTCCGCTGTTATTTTGGATCTTTGTAATGTATCAGTTGTATCCCTGGCTCGTCCGAGTCATCTTGTATCTATCTGTTTCTGTTGTAATTGTGGAATATTCGTGAACTATTGTAATGTTATCACAAGTGGCAACCTGGAATCGGTTATTATGTGGATTTTGGCGGGAATGCTGAAATCTGCATAGTGCCCGATCTCGGGGCGTCACAAATGGTATCAGAGCCTTGGTTCCGATTCCCGAGATTGTTTCGATACGAATGGTTATCGAAGCAACGGGTCCGCAAAGCCTGTAGGGTAACCTCGCTAACGGTCGTTGTTTCTAGAGTGTCGAAAACTATTTCTGCTAAACTATTTTGGAAAACATCTCGATAGGATTCTTGTTTTCTCCTTATCTCTATTCTATTTCCCCTCCCATCTCATTTGTTTTGGATTCTCCCCCTTGTCTATCTTTCAAAGTGTTAGGATCCCACGTGGGTGGACGTTTTCGGAGCCTTAACCTAATAGGTTCGATCATCGGAAGTTCCTGGTGGAAGAACATCGTCATCAGCCCGAGCAAGAATCTCTTGATAGTGGTGTCGAGAAACCCTTGTTAGTGGTGTCGAGGAGATCAGCCGGAAGCATGAAGAATCGATAGTAGAACTTCTTTCCCCTCCCGGGTTAGCAGGTGGATTGCGAGGGCGCAATCCCTTGTTAGTGGTGTCGTCTGTAACACCTGGGGTGTTACCCTAAACAGAAGTTGGTTGTTTTTCTTTTTTGCATGCATCACATGCATCATAAGCATTGCATCATGTTTTCCAAACCACTTCAAAATTCAAACCAATTAAAACTTTAAAAAACATGTCCAAAAATTTATAATTAAACATGGCAACCTAAACAACTCCAATTGTTTTTCAATAGTTGAAGTTGAATTGCTTGTTAATAAAACTTTCCCTCTTGTTGAAAACCCTAATGGTAACTTTCCAATTCAACTTAAATTTCAAATCATTCCAATCATAATGGGCATGATCAAATGGTGGTTTAAAAATCAAATTCTTGCAAACTATTAAATTCATTAATATTTGCATAATTGCTTGAGTTTATTAAATAAAAATTGTTGCTTTCCAATTTTTTTCCAAATCAAACTAATAGTTGAAATCCAACTAACCATTTAAAACCAAACTAATTTTCCAAATTTTGAAAATCATTAACTAACCTTTGCTTTTGATTATTGTTTGCAACTTAATAAAATCAATTATCAAATAAATACCCCAAACTCTATGGAAAAATTCACTTAACAAACTCTAAATCAAATTAAATTTCAAATTGTGAAATAATGATAACTTTGCTCTAATTGCTGTTTTGGAAAATTATCACAAATAAGTCCTAAAAGAAAACCATAACCCTTCTCTATCTCTCTCTTTTATTCTTTACAAAAAAAATCAACTAATAGAAAAAAATAAAAATAAAAGCATAGGAGAGAGGCAAGCCCACCACTTTCTTTTCTTCCCCCCAAGCCCATCTCCTTTCTGGCCCACCCCTCTCTGTTTGTCGTCTTCTTCTTCTGTACGACCATCTTCAGAACCACCCGATCGATCTCCCCTCCACCAGATGCTTGCCGTACCATGGCTCCTTCCCCATATAGCTCCCCTCACCCCTCTGCCTAAACCCTACTCTCTGTAACCCTAGCACCACCCTCCTGCGCCGCCGTCTCTCCCATCTCCTCCCTCTCTCTGAACTTTTCAGTCTCTGAAACCACCACCGAGCACCCCACCGCCTTCCCTCACCGCCGGTTGCCACGGCCACCTCGAGGAGCAACGGGTCCCGGGAATGGAACCGGGACATTCCCCTGAAGCTCCTCGTACCCTCGCCGTTTGCTGGGAGGGACCGCGGAGTCCGCGCCGTCGACGGCAACTCCCTCCGCTTCTGCTCCTTCTCAGAACGACGACGGCGAGCAGCAGGTAATAGCCCTGCCTATCCTCCCTTCCCTCGATCTTTTCCCTCTCGCGTCTGCACTCACACATCCCCGCGCGCACGCACCACCCACGCAAATCGCCCTCGGTCGAGCTCACCGTCGTGGTAGTCTGTCCGCCGATCGCTGTTCGTTGCCGTCAGGAACAGAGAGCATCGCTGGCAAAATTCAGTTAGCGTTAGTTGTTTACCACTTCTCCCTTCAGTTTCGTGTTACAGCACAAACTCAGCAGCAGTGCATTGGTACTGCCTCACGCGAGCGCCCTACAGATCCCGGGTTCGAGCCCCGCGGAGGGAATAAAAACCCCAAATTTTTGTCAACCACGCGCAGGGGGTAGGGGCCCACCCGTCAGCCGCGGTGGCTGCCACGCGCGCGCCACGCTGGCCACAGTCCCACGGGGCAGTGGCGGTGTGTAGAGTGCAGTGCGGTAACAAAAAGAATTCCTGCACGTTTCTTTTAAAACAGGCCCTTTAAAATTGCAGTCTAGTCCTCCTAAATTACAGTTTGGTCCTCAATTTTAATTTGTTAATAACTTTTAATCCATAACCCCAAATAATAAAATCTAAGTATGTTTATTGCTCTAAATTAAATGATCTTTCCAAATAATTCATTTGTTCACTGTTTTGAAATTCCAAAATGCAATTTAAAATTGAATTCAAACAAATCAATTGCAATTTGCTAAAATCAATAACTAATTCATTATTAATCCAATAAATGCAAATAAAATATGTTTTCCATACCATTTTGAATAACCTTTTCAAATATAATTTTTGTTTCCTGTTTGGGATAATTTAAATTGCCTAAATAATTTAATACTTGTTTAATTCATTTAAATTTGATAAAATCATAACTTGCTCAAAATAAAATAATTTTGAACATGCAAAATATGTTTTCAAACCATCAAAGTGTGAACTTTTCAAATGTGAGTTTGAATTCATGTTTTGAACAAATAAAAAATTCAATTAAATTCAAACTTGTTTTAAATTCATTTAAAAACTTGTTTAATATTGCTTAATTCATAATTAAATTATCCTAATTCCAATTTCAATATTTGAAACATGTAATCCAACTAAAATTTGATGTTCTTTTCAAATACAAATTTTGTTAATTGTTTTGAACACTTTAACTTGATGAAAACAACAATTGCTTGTGTGGCATGTTTAAGTAACCAAACTTTCCACACTTAACCAATAATTTCCAAACTTGTTAAACCTTATTTCAATTGGTTCTATTGTTGTTATTTTGTTATTTTCCTCATCCATGCATCATACTAAACCACTTTCACCTGATGATTAGTTGGAAAACAATTGTTTCAACCATAATTCATGGGCTGTTCATATGCAACTCAAATTGCATATGGGTCCATTTAAATTTGTTTATCATGTCAACTAGTTTATTCTGATGCATCTTTAACCTATCATGCATCCATATCTAGATCATGCTGGATCTTTTGCCGTAGTAGTAATTGTTGCATCCGGTGTTTGTTCGAGGTTCGTTGCTTCTTCCCGGATAGGACGTTGAGATGATGTGAGCAACGACAAGTTCTGCTACCTTGCGGGATCTCAGGCAAGTATACTCACTTGCTGCCATATGGCTGCCTTTCATCACTTGTTACCGATACTTTCCGTTGTTCTGTTCTGCTAGCCTTAGTAGTAGCTGTTTCTGTTACGAACCTATCACATGAATCCTTTAACCCTGATATTGCCTCACCTCCACACCTATAACCATTGCTTGTGCCCGTGTCTTACTAGCATACTTAGGTTGTTTTGCTCGAGTCTGTTACCCGTTACTTTCTGTTATTACTTCATTATGTTCTGGGGGCTCGATGCTTAATCAATCAATCATGCTAATGTTATTGTTAAATAATAATTTGATGATAAGGCACCGGCAGGAGGCCCTTTGTGGTTTTGAGGCCTGCTAGTGTCGACCCTAATAGGAAAAGGGTCTTGTCTACTGATCCATGATGAGCGCACTACCCGCATGTGGGAAGCGAGTATGGGCGCCCCCCTCAATTTGACTCGATTCGCATCTCGTCCAAATCGCCTCATTTAGTTCGGGCTTTCCATTTGCTGCATGCATGATCTTGCGAGCCCTTGGATCCCGGGTGGAACTTTCGTAGTCGGCATATAGGAGGACACGTTCTTAGAGTGCTATGAGGGTCCATTTTCTTCTGGGCTCGATTAGCCGTGCGCCTAAGGTGCTTTGGGCTTGATGCGAAGAAGAGTTGAGTTGTGTAGAGTACCTAGCTTGGTGGGTTAGCTCCCCATCTGGCGGGTTATTCTTGCGTGTACGGCTAAATTGGTGCAACCATGCAGGGATAATCTTCTCGAGAAGCCGTGTTTTCCGCGGTTATGGATTACTTGGTGAAAGTACTGGCTAACAAGTACTCAGGACAACTTAAACCTAATGATTAATAACCTTTCACCCAATGATTAACAACTTGACTAGTAATAGGCTTATTGACCCAATAATCTGAACCATCACTAATCCAACTGTGTGAGTTATCCTCGGATTGCTTCTTCGGATAAGGGGCGAGATCCAGGATGGGTTTGTTTGAAGTTATCTTTCAGTTGGTTACAATACTCGATCTTATCTTCTTTCTATTAGCCGGAAGTTGTAGTATCTCTTTGTAGTTGGTTAGTGCAGCCCGCTGTCGCTTATTTGCCATAACCCCTTCCTTTCCGTTGATCCCAAAGTATTTGTATCTTGTGATGACTGGCTACGCCGGTATCTTGTGAGTATGGTTTATCCACTTGCCAGTACTTAACCGTACTGACCCACGAATCTCTTTCGTGGCTGCATATTCAACATTGCAGTCAACAGGTTTGAAGTCTGACGACGTTAGCTTGGGAATCCCTCCGGCTTGGCCTGGTAAGGGATTGGACGCTCTCGGTTATCTTCAGGACTCTTAGTCCAATTTGGATCTTGTCCGTAGACGGACGATATGTTGTTTCTTCCGCTGTTATTTTGGATCTTTGTAATGTATCAGTTGTATCCCTGGCTCGTCCGAGTCATCTTGTATCTATCTGTTTCTGTTGTAATTGTGGAATATTCGTGAACTATTGTAATGTTATCACAAGTGGCAACCTGGAATCGGTTATTATGTGGATTTTGGCGGGAATGCTGAAATCTGCATAGTGCCCGATCTCGGGGCGTCACAAATGGTATCAGAGCCTTGGTTCCGATTCCCGAGATTGTTTCGATACGAATGGTTATCGAAGCAACGGGTCCGCAAAGCCTGTAGGGTAACCTCGCTAACGGTCGTTGTTTCTAGAGTGTCGAAAACTATTTCTGCTAAACTATTTTGGAAAACATCTCGATAGGATTCTTGTTTTCTCCTTATCTCTATTCTATTTCCCCTCCCATCTCATTTGTTTTGGATTCTCCCCTTGTCTATCTTTCAAAGTGTTAGGATCCCACGTGGGTGGACGTTTTTCGGAGCCTTAACCTAATAGGTTCGATCATCGGAAGTTCCTGGTGGAAGAACATCGTCATCAGCCCGAGCAAGAATCTCTTGATAGTGGTGTCGAGAAACCCTTGTTAGTGGTGTCGAGGAGATCAGCGGAAGCATGAAGAATCGATAGTAGAACTTCTTTCCCCTCCCGGGTTAGCAGGTGGATTGCGAGGGCGCAATCCCTTGTTAGTGGTGTCGTCTGTAACACCTGGGGTGTTACCCTAAGCAGAAGTTGGTTGTTTTTCTTTTTTTTGCATCACATGCATCATAAGCATTGCATCATGTTTTCCAAACCACTCCAAAATTCAAACCAATTAAAACTTTAAAAAACATGTCCAAAAATTTATAATTAAACATGGCAACCTAAACAACTCCAATTGTTTTTCAATAGTTGAAGTTGAATTGCTTGTTAATAAAACTTTCCCTCTTGTTGAAAACCCTAATGGTAACTTTCCAATTCAACTTAAATTTCAAATCATTCCAATCATAATGGGCATGATCAAATGGTGGTTTAAAAATCAAATTCTTGCAAACTATTAAATTCATTAATATTTGCATAATTGCTTGAGTTTATTAAATAAAAATTGTTGCTTTCCAATTTTTTTCCAAATCAAACTAATAGTTGAAATCCAACTAACCATTTAAAACCAAACTAATTTTCCAAATTTTGAAAATCATTAACTAACCTTTGCTTTTGATTATTGTTTGCAACTTAATAAAATCAATTATCAAATAAATACCCCAAACTCTATGGAAAAATTCACTTAACAAACTTTAAATCAAATTAAGTTTTCAAATTGTGAAATAATGATAACTTTGCTCTAATTGCTGTTTTGGAAAATTATCACAAATAAGTCCTAAAAGAAAACCCTAACCCTTCTCTATCTCTCTCTTTTATTCTTTACAAAAAAAATCAACTAATAGAAAAAAATAAAAATAAAAGCATAGGAGAGAGGCAAGCCCACCACTTTCTTTTCTTCCCCCCAAGCCCATCTCCTTTCTGGCCCACCCCCTCTCTGTTTGTCATCTTCTTCTTCTGTACGACCATCTTCAGAACCACCCGATCGATCTCCCCTCCACCAGATGCTTGCCGTACCATGGCTCCTTCCCCATATAGCTCCCCTCACCCCTCTGCCTAAACCCTACTCTCTGTAACCCTAGCACCACCCCTCCTGCGCCGCCGTCTCTCCCATCTCCTCCCTCTCTCTGAACTTTTCAGTCTCTGAAACCACCACCGAGCACCCCACCGCCTTCCCTCACCGCCGGTTGCCACGGCCACCTCGAGGAGCAACGGGTCCCGGGAATGGAACCGGGGCGTTCCCCTGAAGCTCCTCGTACCCTCGCCGTTTGCTGGGAGGGACCGCGGAGTCCGCGCCGTCGACGGCAACTCCCTCCGCTTCTGCTCCTTCTCTGAACGACGACGACGAGCAGCAGGTAATAGCCCTGCCTATCCTCCCTTCCCTCGATCTTTTCCCTCTCGCGTCTGCACTCACACATCCCCGTGCGCACGCACCACCCACGCAAATCGCCCTCGGTCGAGCTCACCGTCGTGGTAGTCTGTCCGCCGATCGCTGTTCGTTGCCGTCAGGAACAGAGAGCATCGCTGGCAAAATTCAGTTAGCGTTAGTTGTTTACCACTTCTCCCTTCAGTTTCGTGTTACAGCACAAACTCAGCAGCAGTGCATTGGTACTGCCTCACGCGAGCGCCCTACAGATCCCGGGTTCGAGCCCCGCGGAGGGAATAAAAACCCCAAATTTTTGTCAACCACGCGCAGGGGGTAGGGGCCCACCCGTCAGCCGCGGTGGCTGCCACGCGCGCGCCACGCTGGCCACAGGCCCACGGGGCAGTGGCGGTGTGTAGAGTGCAGTGCGGTAACAAAAAGAATTCCTGCACGTTTCTTTTAAAACAGGCCCTTTAAAATTGTAGTCTAGTCCTCCTAAATTACAGTTTGGTCCTCAATTTTAATTTGTTAATAACTTTTAATCCATAACCCCAAATAATAAAATCTAAGTATGTTTATTGCTCTAAATTAAATGATCTTTCCAAATAATTCATTTGTTCACTGTTTTGAAATTCCAAAATGCAATTTAAAATTGAATTCAAACAAATCAATTGCAATTTGCTAAAATCAATAACTAATTCATTATTAATCCAATAAATGCAAATAAAATATGTTTTCCATACCATTTTGAATAACCTTTTCAAATATAATTTTTGTTTCCTGTTTGGGATAATTTAAATTGCCTAAATAATTTAATATTTGTTTAATTCATTTAAATTTGATAAAATCATAACTTGCTCAAAATAAAATAATTTTGAACATGCAAAATATGTTTTCAAACCATCAAAGTGTGAACTTTTCAAATGTGAGTTTGAATTCATGTTTTGAACAAATAAAAATTCAATTAAATTCAAACTTGTTTTAAATTCATTTAAAAACTTGTTTAATATTGCTTAATTCATAATTAAATTATCCTAATTCCAATTTCAATATTTGAAACATGTAATCCAACTAAAATTTGATGTTCTTTTCAAATACAAATTTTGTTAATTGTTTTGAACACTTTAACTTGATGAAAACAACAATTGCTTGTGTGGCATGTTTAAGTAACCAAACTTTCCACACTTAACCAATAATTTCCAAACTTGTTAAACCTTATTTCAATTGGTTCTATTGTTGTTATTTTGTTATTTTCCTCATCCATGCATCATACTAAACCACTTTCACCTGATGATTAGTTGGAAAACAATTGTTTCAACCATAATTCATGGGCTGTTCATATGCAACTCAAATTGCATATGGGTCCATTTAAATTTGTTTATCATGTCAACTAGTTTATTCTGATGCATCTTTAACCTATCATGCATCCATATCTAGATCATGCTGGATCTTTTGCCGTAGTAGTAATTGTTGCATCCGGTGTTTGTTCGAGGTTCGTTGCTTCTTCCCGGATAGGACGTTGAGATGATGTGAGCAACGACAAGTTCTGCTACCTTGCGGGATCTCAGGCAAGTATACTCACTTGCTGCCATATGGCTGCCTTTCATCACTTGTTACCGATACTTTCCGTTGTTCTGTTCTGCTAGCCTTAGTAGCTGTTTCTGTTACGAACCTATCACATGAATCCTTTAACCCTGATATTGCCTCACCTCCACACCTATAACCATTGCTTGTGCCCGTGTCTTACTAGCATGCTTAGGTTGTTTTGCTCGAGTCTGTTACCCGTTACTTTCTGTTATTACTTCATTATGTTCTGGGGGCTCGATGCTTAATCAATCAATCATGCTAATGTTATTTTTAAATAATAATTTGATGATAAGGCACCGGCAGGAGGCCCTTTGTGGTTTTGAGGCCTTCTAGTGTCGACCCTAATAGGAAAAGGGTCTTGTCTACTGATCCATGATGAGCGCACTACCCGCATGTGGGAAGCGAGTATGGGCGCCCCCCTCAATTTGACTCGATTCGCATCTCGTCCAAATCGCCTCATTTAGTTCGGGCTTTCCATTTGCTGCATGCATGATCTTGCGAGCCCTTGGATCCCGGGTGGAACTTTCGTAGTCGGCATATAGGAGGACACGTTCTTAGAGTGCTATGAGGGTCCATTTTCTTCTGGGCTCGATTAGCCGTGCGCCTAAGGTGCTTTGGGCTTGATGCGAAGAAGAGTTGAGTTGTGTAGAGTACCTCGCTTGGTGGGTTAGCTCCCCATCTGGCGGGTTATTCTTGCGTGTACGGCTAAATTGGTGCAACCCTGCAGGGATAATCTTCTCGAGAAGCCGTGTTTTCCGCGGTTATGGATTACTTGGTGAAAGTACTGGCTAACAAGTACTCAGGACAACTTAAACCTAATGATTAACAACCTTTCACCCAATGATTAACAACTTAACTAGTAATAGGCTTATTGACCCAATAATCTGAACCATCACTAATCCAACTGTGTGAGTTATCCTCGGATTGCTTCTTCGGATAAGGGGCGAGATCCAGGATGGGTTTGTTTGAAGTTATCTTTCAGTTGGTTACAATACTCGATCTTATCTTCTTTCTATTAGCCGGAAGTTGTAGTATCTCTCTGTAGTTGGTTAGTGCAGCCCGCTGTCGCATATTTGCCATAACCCCTTCCTTTCCGTTGATCCCAAAGTATTTGTATCTTGTGATGACTGGCTACGCCGGTATCTTGTGAGTATGGTTTATCCACTTGCCAGTACTTAACCGTACTGACCCACGAATCTCTTTCGTGGCTGCATATTCAACATTGCAGTCAACAGGTTTGAAGTCTGACGACGTTAGCTTGGGAATCCCTCCGGCTTGGCCTGGGAAGGGATTGGACGCTCTCGGTTATCTTCAGGACTCTTAGTCCAATTTGGATCTTGTCCGTAGACGGACGATATGTTGTTTCTTCCGCTGTTATTTTGGATCTTTGTAATGTATCAGTTGTATCCCTGGCTCGTCAGAGTCATCTTGTATCTATCTGTTTCTGTTGTAATTGTGGAATATTCGTGAACTATTGTAATGTTATCACAAGTGGCAACCTGGAATCGGTTATTATGTGGATTTTGGCGGGAATGCTGAAATCTGCATAGTGCCCGATCTCGGGGCGTCACAGATAGGCCCTTCGCAGAGGTAAGCATGGATTAACTCATGTGTTAGAGATTTTTATTTGATAAACAGAGGTATTGAAAACAGTTTTTGAGAGAGGTGAATGTCTATGTCAACGAATCAACAAGTAGACAATACAGTACGTCACAAGCGAACTAGACTGTACAAGAGTGTCTCCCATTGAAGGACGCTAACTGGGGTCAGTAGATCATCCCTCTTCTCTTTTGTTTACGCAATTATGCTTTTACTGATAAATCAAGGGCAAAAAGAGTGAAGAGAATTTATAGTAACCAAATTTGGGGCTAGGCACTCCGTTGCCAGTTCTTCTATCATTTGGATAAGCGGATGTGCCACTAGTCCAAGTGTGTAAAGTCCAATCAACGAGTGAAATAAAGATCGTCTACCACGTCCTCTGTAATTTGTTCACCACACATGTTATTTATTTTATATGGAGAGACACCACTAGCAAACTGTGTACCCCGGTCCATTTTCTCATACTGATAATACAATCACTGCAATTACTCTTTCCACTATTTTCACACTTCTACTATTGTTTTCATATTGTTCCCCTACTATTTTGCACACCATATATTTAACCTCTTTGTTATCAACAAAACCGGTGAGATTGACAACATCACTGCTTCGTTGGGGCAAAGTGATTGCTGTGTTCTGTAGGTTCCACGTTGCTAGTGAACCGGTAGTGCGCACTACCACATCAACTGCATCAACCTTCAGAGATTACTTATCTCCTACTGGTCGATTCAACCTTGGTTTCTTTTCTAAGGGAAAACTTGCCGCTGCACTCTGCACAACCTTTCTCTTGGGGTTTGATGTTGTGTGTTGGGATAACCCAAGAGGAGGGTGTGATGAGCACAGCGGTAGGAAATTCCCCTTAGTTAAGAACCAAGGTTATCAATCCAGTAGGAGAAAGAGGACCTTCGGAAGGTTGATGCCACTGACGGTGGTGATGGCTCACCGGTGTCAGCAACAATGTGGAACCTGCACACAACACAACCAAAATACTTTGTCCCAACGGTACAGTGAGGTTGTCAATCTCACCACTCTTGCTGAAAACAAAGATTAGACGTATAATGTGGAAAATAATGTATGCTTGCAGTAAGTAAAGAAAGCAGGAAATTGTGGTGGTTGGTTTAATAGTACTGGAAAATGGACCGGGGTTCATAGGTTCACTAGTGGTGTCTCTCCATAAAAGATAGCATGATGGGTGAACAAATTACAGCTGGGAAATTGAAAAATAAAGGTTGCACCACAGTGCACATTTCATCACATGATGACTACTATGATATTTAGTGCGGGCATTACAACAATATACATAGACCGTAATCCAACTGCATCTATGACTAATAATCCACCCTCAGGTTATCATCCGACCCCCCTTAGGTATTAAGTTGCAAGCAACAGATAACTGCATTAAACAAAATGTGTAATGTAAGCAATGATTATGCACGCGGGCACTCTCACCGCTGTTTTCTCCCTAATGGCACCATCACATCCTCCCCCTTCACGTTTCTGTCACTCGAGCAAAGCGAAGAGGAGGCATGAACCCACTATCAAGCATAAATACTCCCTCTTGGAGTCACTAGCAACTACTTGGCCAGAGCAACCACTAGCAACGGAAAGCATGCAAGATCACAAATAACATATGCAATAAAGACTATAGTCAACTTGGCATAAGTTCAATATTCATCAGAACCCAGCAAACACAGCACATAGAGTTACATAAGATCAATCTCGATCATGATAGGCAGCTCACGAGATCTAAACATGGAGGCATATGAGGAGAAGACAACCATCTAGCTACTGCTATGGACCCGTAGTCCAAGGATGAACTAATCACGCATCACTCCGGAGGCGGGCATGGTGATGTAGAGGCCTCTGGTGATGATTTCCTCTCTGGCAGTGTGCCGGAAACATATTCAGGACCTCCCTGATCTAGAGTTCACGGTGACGGCAGCTGTGGAACTTTTCGGGGATATTTGATGAGGTGTTTAGGGTTTTCCATCCGGGGGGAATAAATAGGCGAAAGGGCAGAGGCGGTGGAGCCCTAGGGGCCCCACACCACCCCCTAGCGCGGCCAAGGGGGGCCACCCCATGGTGTGGGCCCCCTGATGCCCCTCTTCGACTCCTCTTCCGTCTTCTAGATGCTTCCGGGGAAAATAGGACTTCCGGGCTTTGAACTTTACAATTCCGAGAATATTTCCAAAACAACTTTTCTGAAACTAAAAACAGCAGAAAACAGGGAACTGGCTCTGTGGCATCTTGTCAATAGGTTAGTCCGGAAAATCGATAAAAATGACATAAAGAAGGGATAAAACAAGTAGCAATTGTCATAATATCATCATGGAGCATCAGAAATTATAGATACGTTGGAGACGTATCAAGCATCCCTGAGCTTAGTTCCACTCTTCCTCGAGTAGGTAAAAGAAAAAACAAGAATTTCTGAGGTGACATGCTACTAACATAATCTTGATCATAAAAATGTAAAGGCATATGCAAGCTGAGATAATAGAACTTCAAACAAAAACATGATAAATAGAACTTTAATAATAAAGCAAAGCAATAACTTTTCATCATGAAGAGTATCTCAAATAAAGGATCATGAGAAACAATGCAAAGAAAGATAAACGTCTGTTTCAGGTATAGAGAAAGCATGGAAAAGTGATATTTCGCTAGTCCTTAAGAGTGGGGCAAAACATAAATGCCAGGACACCTTCAAAGTTCATGAGGAAGACTAGAGCAAATAATTTAAGAACAAATGATATCACATCATGAAGTAATTATTGATGTTCATGGGACAATGCCTGTTGAACTAAGAATGGCAAAAATGCTCTCTCAACTGTGCATAAAGTTAGAAGATGGATACTCAACATAAAAGTAAAAGAAAGGACCTTCGCGGAGGGAAGCAGGGATCACTCATGTGCTAAAGCATTTATTTTATTAAACAGAGGTACTAAAAGTTTGACACTCCTCCCATCCATCTTTCACAAACCATGGCTAACCGAATCCTCGGGTGCCTGCCAACAATCACATACCGTGGAGGAGTGTCTACATTTTGGGAGATGTATGTTAAAGTCAACGAATGGTAAACAGAAAATACTATATGTCACAAGCCAACTGGATTCACAAGAGCGGCTCCCATGTGAAGGACACATCTGGGTAGAAGGCCATCCCTCTTTCTCTTTTGTTTACACGATTATGCTTTGACTGGTAAATCAGGGGCGAAATAGTGAAGAGGTTTTGTGTGTATTAATTTGGGGCTGGGCACCCCGCTGCCAGCTCTTCTATCATTTGGATAAGCGGATGAAGCCACTAGTCCAGGTTGTGAAATCCAATAAACAAGTGAGATAAAGATTCTCTATTGATGTCCTCATGAGCAAAAACAGGAACATAAAGCATGAGTAGTTTTGAAAGTTTTAAAGGTAACACATGAGCAATTTACTTGGAGTGGCAGTTAAATACCACATGTAGGTAGGTATGGTGGACACAATGGAAAAAACTTTGGTTTAAGGGAGTTGTATGCACGAGTAGAGCTCATACTCAGGACAGGTGGAGGCTAGAAAAAGACTGGGAGCGACAAATCAAGAGAGCATAAGAGCCATAATCATGCATAGCGACATAAGCATCATTAATTAAAGCATAAGCAGTATCATAGTTGAAAAACTAAGTGGTCATGGAAGCTATTCGTGACTGGGTCATATTCATAAACATGGTGTGAGCATGTTCCAAGTCAACCAAATAAAACATTCGAAAGAGAATACCAAAAATTTATGCTTCCTTATGACAAGAACAGCTCATGAATCTTTCAATGACATATTAATCACTCTCAGCTATTTAAGGCTATTCATGCTACTCAACATCACAAGGCTTTATAACTAAAATAACATTTAGCATGGCATGAAAACATTCTAGCAACAGTCTATACAAGCTTCTACTTGCACGAGTATAAATTCTACTTTAAACATCGGTTTCTTTCTCCCAACAAGCACCATACACAATATGTTTTAAAAAAACCCTCTAAATGCTACAGAAAGCAAACATGAGAGAAATCACATAACACTACTAAAACTAACAGCTCTAATAGGAGATGCATGCAAAACAGGAGCTAAATAAATGCAACAGCCAGACAGAGATTAAGAATACAAAGTATTCCCACGAAAAAGCAGAGTGTGTAACTCTCCAGTAAAAGAATGCTGGGGTCCAACCAATTTTATTGAGAAATTAAAATAAACTGAAGTAAAAACAAAAATAAAAGACGCTCCAAGTAAAGGACATAATATGTGACCGAATAAAAATATAGTTTCACTAGAAGTGACCTGATAATTTGTTGATGAAGAAAGGGATGGCTTGGGCATCCCCAAGCTTAGACGCTTGTGTCTTCTTGGAATTTTCTGGGATGTACCACCGGGGAATACGAAGCTTAGGCTTTTCACTCTTCTTGATCACATCATATCATCCTCTTCTCTTGAACCTTGAAAACTTCCTTCACACCAAACTTCTCACAATCTTCATTAGCAACGTTAGTGCATTCGAAATAATAAAGTCACATGGTTCAGTTTCAACACATGTCTAACACTCAAAAACATATTAGGTACTTTCACAACTTCTTTTAAAACTATTTTTCTCAAAAGAACACCAAAAGAAAGCGATTAAGATGCATACGGAATTGTTGGCAGAAATCTGTCAAAATAGGACAGCAGGTAAAGATGATTTTTTTCGAAAATTTTCTGTTGCTCAAATCAAAAAGTGTTCAGCTAAGAAAAGTTGCGTATACACCTCAGGATTACGCACAAGAAAACTCAGTTCATTTTGAATTTTCTGTGATTTTATACGGAATAAACAGTGGACATCAGAAATCTTTTTCATGCGCAGAAATCCGAAATATAGCCTCAAATTTCCACTAGACGCTTTACTTGGATCAACAAAAAACTCAAAAGAAAAGATACAGAGGGGTTACTAATGGAATAGAAAACACCCAGGTGCAAATCACACCAAAGAAAACGAAAGAAAACGGGTTGAAAACAGCGAAATAAAACGGGTTGTCTCCCGGTAGCGCTTTTATTTAACTCCTTTCAGCTAGGCATAAAAGTTTGAGAAGATGCTCACATGAAAAATATGAGTTAAGCAAAACAGAGTATCAAGAAGCAAGTATAAAACAAATTTAAGTCTAACCCACTTCCTATGCATAGGAATCTTGTAGAGAAATAAATTAAAGAAGCTGAAACTAGAAATCATGGGAAGGTAGAGCAAGAGCAACTTCAAAACTTTTAACAAAAAGAGAGGTGTTTTAGTAACATGAAAATTCCTACAACCATATTTTCCTCTCTCACAATAATTTTCAGTAGCATCATGAACAAACTCAACAACATAATTATCACATAAAGCATGTTTGTCATGGCCTAAAAGCACACAATTCATATCAAGCTCAAAAACAGTGGGATCAAAATTTAAAATCAGCTCCTGTTTTTTCCCACTTTTAGCAATAGAAAAACAAGATGATTGATCACTCATAAAAGTTATAGGACACATTATAGAAATCCTATTTTTAGTAGCATTATGATTTATAGCATCAAGTAACATAGGACCATCATCAAGAGCATTATCATATAAATTTTCTAAACAAACTTCCTCATTATCATAAGTAGCAGTAGCAATATCATTCTCACAAGTTTCATTCATAGTAGTATCAAGGTCACAAGTATAGCAAGTATCAATTTCATCAAATAATGTATGAGTTAAAGAGTTACTATCATTTGGAGGTAGAAATGGGCTCCATTCTTCCTCCTCTTGATCATCACTCTGCTCCTGTTTTCCATCCAATGAGCTTCCAGATTCAGCAGTTTCTTCTTCCATAGGTTCCTGCAAGGCATTAGTATCTTCCTTAGGGTTGAGACCATTTATTAATATATTCCATTATGTAGTAATTACAATCCTTGTAATTATAAAAGCAATATTCAAGTATAGCATAAATCTCGTATTTATAAGGTGCATCATCAATACTTTCAAGCAAATAGGCAATTTCGAATGCACCCTTCCAAGCAATAAATTCTTCAATTTGTTCCACATCATATAATTCATAATTTTCCTTAACATAAGAATATATGGTAACATCATCATTATACTCACATTCAAAAGGGAGGTGTTTATACCTCCTACAGCAGCAAGATTTATCAAAGCAATAAGTAACATTGTAAGTAGAGCACAAGTTTTTACCATAGTCATGAAATTTATTAATTTGCTCCCATATGTGTATCCCTTTTTGTGACAAGTGGTGTTCCTTATAATGTTTTTGTTGTTCATCCATGAACCCACCTTCCTAAAAGATCTAGTTTAAAAAACATCAAACATTGATAGCAAGCATGATAAAGCAAAAATGGGAAGTGAATGCTTCACTTGAAAATACTTGAGTTGCTTTCTATGCTATAAAGTAAACTAATTTTTTTTTGTGTTTTTGATAAAGAGAAGCAAAACAAAACAAAAATAAAAACAAGAAAATAAACAAAATAAAGAGGTTGAGTGCGAGATACTCCCCTTGCCAGAAGACTTCTTCCTCCCCGCCAACGGCGCCAGAAATTTCCTTGATGTTGTGTGTTGGGATAGCCCAAGAGGAGGGTGTGATGAGCACAGTGGTAGGAAATTCCCCTTAGTTAAGAACCAAGTTTATCAATCCAGTAGGAGAAAGAGGACCTTCGGAAGGTTGATTCCACTGACGGTGGTGATGGCTCACCGGTGTCGGCAACAACTTGGAACCTGCACACAACACAACCAAAATAATTTGTCCCAACGGTACAGTGAGGTTGTCAATCTCACCGGTCTTGCTGAAAACAAAGATTAGACGTATAGTATGGAAAATAATGTATGCTTGCAGTAAGTAAAGAAAGCAGGAAATTGTGGTGGTTGGTTTAATAGTACTAGAAAATGGACCGGGGTTCATAGGTTCACTAGTGGTGTCTCTCCACAAAAGATAGCATGATGGATGAACAAATTACAGCTGGGAAATTGACAAATAAAGGTTGCACCACAGTGCACATTTCATCACATGATGACTACTATGATATTTAGTGCGGGCATTACAACAATATACATAGACCGTAATCCAACTGCATCTATGACTAATAATCCACCCTCAGGTTATCATCCGACCCCCCTTAGGTATTAAGTTGCAAGCAACAGATAACTGCATTAAACAAAATGTGTAATGTAAGCAATGATTATGCAGGCGGGCACTCTCACCGCTGTTTTCTCCCTAATGGCACCATCACATCCTCCCCCTTCACGTTTCTGTCACTCGAGCAAAGCGAAGAGGAGGCATGAACCCACTATCAAGCATAAATACTCCCTCTTGGAGTCACTAGCAACTACTTGGCCAGAGCAACCACTAGCAACGGAAAGCATGCAAGATCACAAATAACATATGCAATAAAGACTATAATCAACTTGGCATAAGTTCAATATTCATCGGATCCCAACAAAGACAGCACATAGAGTTACATAAGATCAATCTCGATCATGATAGGCAGCTCACATGATCTAAACATGGAGGCATATGAGGAGAAGACAACCATCTAGCTACTGCTATGGACCCGTAGTCCAAGGATGAACTACGCACGCATCACTCCGGAGGCGGGCATGGTGATGTAGAGGCCTCTGGTGATGATTTCCTCTCTGGCAGGGTGCCGGAAACAGATTCAGGACCTCCCTGATCTAGAGTTGACGGTAACGGTGGCTGTGGAACTTTTCGGGGATATTTGATGAGGTGTTTAGGGTTTTCCATCCGGGGGGAATAAATAGGTGAAAGGGCAGATGCGGTGGAGCCCTAGGGGCCCCACACCACCCCCTGGCGCAGCCAAGGGGGGGCCACCCCATGGTGTGGGCCCCCAGATACCCCTCTTCGACTCCTCTTCGGTCTTCTAGATGCTTCCGGGCAAAATAGGACTTCCGGGCTTTGAACTTTCCAATTCCGAGAATATATCCAGAACAACCTTTCTGAAACTAAAAACATCAGAAAACAAGGAACTGGCTCTGTGGCATCTTGTCAATAGGTTAGTCCGGAAAATGAATAAAAATGACATAAAGAAGGGAGAAAACAAGTAGCAATTGGCATAATATCATCATGGAGCATCGGACATTATAGATACGTTGGAGACCTTCAAATATTCTTGGAATTGTAAAATATACGTTAGCCCTGTTTTCTGCTGTTTTTTAGATTCAGAAAAGTTGTTCTAGAAATATTCTCGGAATTGGAAAATTCGAAGCCCGGAAGTCCTATTTTCCCCGGAAGCATCTAGAAGACCGAAGAGGAGTCGAAGAGGGGCAGCAGGGGGGCCACACCATAGGGCGGCGCAGCCCCCTGGCCACGCCAGCTATGGGTGTGGGGCCCCCTGGCCTCCACCGCCTTTTCCCTTTCGCCTATTTAAGCCCCCGGGATGGAAAACCCTAAGCACCTGATCAAAATCCCCGAAAAAGTTCCGCAGCCGCCGTCACCATCAACCCCAGATCAGGGGGGTTCAGAAGCTGTTTTCCGGCACCCTGCCGGAGAGGAAATCATCACTGGATGCTTCTACATCACCATGCCTGCCTCTGGAGTGATGCGTGAGTAGTTCATCCTTGGACTACGGGTTCGTATCTGTAGCTAGATGGTTGTCTCCTCCTCATATGCTTCCATGTTTAGATCTCGTGAGCTGCCTATCATGATCGAGATTGATCTTATGTAATTCTATATGTTGTGTTTGCTGGGATCCGATGAATATTGACCTTATTCCAAGTTGATTATAGTGTTTATTACATATGTTATTTCTGATCTTACATGCTCTCCGTTGCTAGTGGTTATTCTGGCCAAGTATTTATGCTCGATAGTGGGTTCATGCCTCCTTGTTGCCTTGCTCGAATGACAGAAATGTGAAGGGGAAGGATGTGATGTTGCCATTAGGGAGAAAACAGCGGTGAGAATGCTCGCGTGCATAATCATTGCTTACATTACACACTTTGTTTAATGCAATTATTTGTTGCTTACAACTTAATACCTAAGGGGGTTCGGATGATAACCTGAGGGTGGATTATTAGTCATAGATGCAGATGGACGTCGGTCTATGTATCTTGTTGTAATGCCCGCACTAAATATCATAGTAATCTTCATGTTATATTGTGCACTACGGTGCAACCTTCATTTTTCAATTGCCCAGCTGTAATTTGTTCACCCAGCATGCTATCTTTTATGGAGAGACACCACTAGTGAAACTATGTACCCCGGTCCATTTTTCCACACTGTTAAACAAACCACAACAATTTCGTGATTTCTTTGCACACTATTTTCCACACTATACGTCTAATCTTTGTTTTCAGCAAGACCGGTGAGATTGACAACCTCACTGTACCGTTGGGGCAAAGTATTTTGGTTGTGTTGTGTGCATGTTTCACGTTGTTGCTGACACCGGTGAGCGCCAGCACCACTGTCAGTGGCATCAACCTTCCAAAGATTCTCTTTCTCCTACTGGATTGATAACCCTGGTTTTTAACTAAGGGGAAAACTCCTACCGCTGTGGTCATCACACCTTCCTCTTGGGGTTCCCAACAACGCAGAGAAAGGATTCAACTCTGCCAGCAACAAGGATTTTTCTGGCGCCGTTGCCGGGGAGATGGAAGTCTTCTGGTACGGGGAGTCTCTCACTCTCAACCTCTTAATTTTGTTTATTGTTTTGTTTTGTTTTTATTTATTTTTTGTTTTGCTTCTCTTTATTGAAAACATAAAAAAAAATTAGTTTACTTCATAGGTGTTATTTGTTTTCTTGCTTTTATTCTGCTAAAATGAGTTCCTCTGAGAATACTAAGTTGTGTGACTTCACTAGCACACACAACAATGATTTTATTTGCACACCTATTGCTCCACTTGCTCCTACTGCTGCTTTCTTTGAGATTAAACCTGCTTTATTAAATCTTGTGATGAAAGACCAATTTTCTGGTATTAGTACTGATGATGCTACTGCCCACCTTAATAATTTTGTTGAACTATGTGAGATGCAAAAATATAAAGATGTAGATGGAGATATTATTAAACTAAAATTATTTCCTTTCTCTTTGTGAGGAAGATCTAAAGAATGGTTGTTATCTTTGCCTAGAAATAGTATTGATTCATGGACTAAGTGTAAAGATGCTTTCATTGGAAAATATTATCCTCCTGCTAAGATTATATCCCTAACAAGTGACATAATGAATTTTAAACAATTTGATAATGAACATGTTGCTAAAGCTTGGGAAAGAATGAAAACTATGGTGAAGAATTGTCCCACTCATGGACTGACTACTTGGATGATTATACAAACTTTTTATGCAGGGCTAAATTTTTCCTCAAGGAACCTATTGATTCAGCTGCTGGAGGTACCTTTATGTCCATCACTTTGGGCAATGCAACAAAGATTCTTGATGATATGATGATAAATTATTCAGAGTGGCACACTGAGAAAGCTCCACAAGGTAAGAAGGTAAATTCTATTGAGGAAACCTCCTTTTTAAGTGAAAGGCTTGATGCTATTATGTCTATTCTTGTTAATGGTAAAGCTCAAGTTGATCCAAATAATGTTCCTTTAGCCTCTTTGGTTGCTCGAGAAGAGAATATTGATGTGAACTTTATTAGAAATAATAATTATAACAACAATGATTATAGAAATAATTTTGGTGGAAACAATTATAAGCCCTATCCTCCTAATAATGGTTATGGTAATTCTTATGGAAACTCCTACAATACTAATAAGATCTCTACCTCTGATCTTGAAAACATGCTTAGAGAATTTATTAGCACACAAACTGCTTTTAATAAATCTGTTGAGGAAAAGCTTGGTGAAATAGATGTTCTTGCCTCTAAAGTAGATAGCCTTGCTATTGATGTTGATTTTCTAAATCTGAAGGTTTTGCCACAAGATGTTAAACAAAATAAAACTTTGAATTCCATCCAATTTCAAATAGATAATAATGTTAGGTTGATGGCTGAATTACATGCTAGGTGGGAAAGAGAAGATGAATTAGCTAAAAAGAATAATATTACTAAAGTTTGCACTATCACGACCACTAGTAAAAATGAAGCTCCAAGTGCTAGTAAACCTCCTACTATCAATGGTAAAGTAGTTGGTGTTAATACAGTCCCTACTCCTTTGGTGAAACGTGCTAAATTGCCTCAAACTGCTGAAACTACTTCTAATAAAAGTGCTGAAATTTTTAGAGAAGTAGGAGATAATGGTCCCATTACTTTTAATGATAATAATTTTGATTTTGGTGATTGCAATATATATGAAGTTATTATGTTTCTACAAAAGCCTACTAGAAGTCCCAATGCTAGTGGCATGAATATGGCCTTTACTAAACATATTACCAATGCACTCATGAAAGTTAGGGAAGAAAAGTTGAAACTTGAGACATCTATCCCTAGGAAATTAGATGATGGTTGGGAGCCTATCATTAAGATAAAATTAAATGATTTTTATTGCAATGCTTTGTGTGATCTTTGTGCTAGTATCTCTGTTATGCCTCAAAAGCTCTATGATATTCTTGATTTACCACCGTTGGAACACTGTTATTTGGATGTTCATCTTGCTGATAATGCTAAGAAGAAACCTCTTGGTAGAATTAATGATGTTCTTATTATTGTTAATAAACCTTGCCCTGTTGATTTTTTTGTTATGAACATTGAATGCAATGCGTCTTGTCCTATTGTTATGGGAAGACCTTTTCTTAGAACTGTTGGTGCTATTATTGACATGAAAGAGGGGAGTATTAAATATCAACTTCCCCTCAAGAATGGTTTGGAACACTTTCCTAGAAAGAAGATGAAGCTACCATTTTACTCTCTTATTAGAGCAAAATATGATGTTGATGCTTATTCACTCGAAAATACTTGAGTTGATCTTTTTATGCCTAGCTGAAAGGCGTTAAAGAAAAGCGCTACCGGGAGACAACCCGTTTTATTTCTCTGTTTTCATTCGGTTTTCCTTTATTTTATTTGGTGTGCTTTGCACCTGGGTGTTTTATATTTCCTTATCAACCCCTCTGTATCTTTTCTTTTGTGTTTTTGTTGAGCCAAGTAAAGTCTCTAGTGAAAAGTTTAGCCTATATTTCGGATTTCTGCGCAGGAAACAGATTTCTGCTGTCCACTGTTAATTCCGTTAAAAATCACCGAAAACTCAAAAATGTCCTGAGATTTTTTATGCTTAATCCTAAGTTATATACGCAACTTTTCTTAGAAGACCACTTTTTGATTTGAGCAACAGAAGATTTCTGAAAAAATCAATCTTTACCTGATGTTCTGTTTTGACAGATTTCTGCCATTTAACGCATTTGCGTCTTAATCTCTTTCTTTTGGTGTTCTTTTGAGAAAAAGAGTTTTGAAAATAGTTGTGACAGTAGCTAATGTGTTTTTTAGTGTTAGACTTGTGTTGAAACTGAGCCATGTTAATTTATTATTTCAATTGCACTAATGTTGCTAATGAAGATTGTGAGAATTTTGATGTGAAGGAAGTTTTCAAGGGTCAAGAGAAGAGGATGATATGATGTGATCAAGAAGAGTGAAAAGACTAAGCTTGGGGATGCCCCGGTGGTACATCCAATAAAATTCCAAGAAGACTCAAGCGTCTAAGCTTGGGGAATCCCAAGGCATCCCCTTCTTCATCAACAAATTATCAGGTCACTTCTAGTGAAACTATATTTTTATCCGGTCGCATTCTTATGTGCTTTACTAGGAGCGTCTTTTATTTTTATTTTCAGTTTGCTTTTTATTTTTCTTTCAGTTTGTTTTTACTTTCATAATAAGCTTGGTTGGACCCCATCATTCTTTTATTGGAGAGTGACACGCTCCGCTTTTCCATGAGAATACGTTGTATTCTTAATCTCTGTCTAGCTGCTGCATTTATTTAGCTCCTGTTTTGCATGCATCTCTTATCAGAGATATTAGTTTTAGTAGTATTATTTGAGTACTCTCATGTATTCTTGCTGTATCATAAATAGTTTTGTTTTTGCATGTTTGTTTGGTGCTTAAAAACTGCTTGAAGTAAATTTAAACAGTAGTAGAAGCTTGTATAGACTGTGGCTAGAACTTTTTCATGCCATGCTAAATGTTATTTTAGTTTTAAAGCCTTGTGGTTATTGAGTAGCATGATTAGCCTCAAATAGCTGAGAGTTTTTAATATGTCTTGAAAGATTCATGAGTTGTTCTTGTCATAGTAAAGCATCAATATATGGTATTCTCTTTCGAATGAATTATTTGGTTGACTTGGCGCACACAGCATGTTTATGACTACAAACCAGTCACGAATAGCCTCCATGACCACTTAGTTTTTGAACTTGTGATACTTCTTATGTTTTAATTAATGATGCTTATGTCGCTATGCAAGATTATGGCTCTTATGCTCTCTTGATTTGTCGCTCCCAGTCTTTTTATAGCCTCCACCTGTATTGAGTATGAGCTCTACTCGTGCATCCAAACTACCTTAAACCAAAGTTTTTCCCATTGTATCCACCATACCTACCTACATGTGGTATTTAACTGCCACTCCAAAATAAATTGATCATGTGTTACCTTTAAAACCTTCAAAATTACTCCTTCTTTATGTTCCTGTTTTTGCTCATGAGGACGTAAATAGAGAATCTTTATCTCACTTGTTGATTGGATTTCACACCCTGGACTAGTGGCTTCATCCGCTTATCCAAATGATAGAAGAGCTGACAGCGGGGTGCCCAACCCCTAATTAATACAAACAAATTCTCTTCACTAATTTTGCCCCTGATTTATCAGTCAAAGCATAATTGTGTAAACAAAAGAGAAAGAGGGATGACCTTCTACATCAGTTGCGACCTTCACCATGGGAGCCTCTCTTGTGAATCGAGTTGACTTGTGACGTACTGCATTTTCTGTTTACCATTCGTTACATTAGCATACATCTCCCAAAATATTGACATTCCTCCACAAATGTCAAACTTTTAACACCTCTGTTTAATAAAATAAAAAGCTCTAGCACATGAGGTTATCCCTGCTTCCCTCTACGAAGGGCCTTTCTTTTACTTTTATGTTGAGTCTCCATCTTCTAACTTTATGCACAGTTGAGAGATCATTTTTTCCATCCTGAGTTCTTTGTGCATTTGTCCCATAAACATCAATAATTACTTCATGATGTGATATCATTTGTTCTTAAATTATTTGTTCTAGTCTTCCTCTTGAACTTTGAAGGTGTCCTGGAATTTATGTTTTGCCCCACTCTTAAGGACTATCAAAATATCCCTTTGCCATGCTTTCTGTATACCTGAAACATACGTTTCCCTTTCTTTGCATTATTATTCATGATCCTTTATTTGAGTTACTCTTCGTGATGCAAAGTAATTGCTATGCTTTATTATTAAAGTTCTATTTCTCATGCATGTGTTTAAAGTTTTATGATCTCAGCGTGCATATGCTTTTACATTAGATTGATCAAGTTTATGTTAGTAGCATGTCACCTCAGAAATTATTGTTTTATCATTTACCTACTCGAGGACGAGTAGGAACTAAGCTTGGGGATGCTTGATACTTCATAAACGTATCCTTAATTTCTGATGCTCAATGATGATATTATGCCAATTGCTACATGTTTTCTCCCTTCTTTATGTCATTTTCATTGATTTTCCGAACAAACCTATTGACAAGATGCCACAGAGCCAGTTCCCTGTTTTCTGCTGTTTTTTAGTTTCAGAAAAGTTGTTTTGGAAATATTCTCGGAATTGGAAAATTCAAAGCCCGGAAGTCCTATTTTCCCCGGAAGCATCCAGAAGACCGAAGAGGAGTCGAACAGGGGCAGCAGGGGGGCCACACCATAGGGTGGCGTGGCCCCTATGGGTATGGGCCCGCCTGGCCTCCACTGCCTTTGCCCTTTCGCCTATTTAAGCCCCCCGGATGGAAAACCCTAATCACCTGATAAAAATCCCCAAAAAAGTTCCGCAGCCGCCGACACCAACAACTCCAGATTAGGGGGGTTCTGAAGCTTTTTCCGGCACCCTGCCAGAGAGGAAATCATCACCAGAGGCTTCTACATCACCATGCCTGCCTCCGGAGTGATGCGTGAGTAGTTCATCCTTGGACTATGGTTTCGTAGATGTAGCTAGATGGTTGTCTCCTCCTCATATGCTTCCATGTTTAGATCTCGTGAGTTGCCTATCATGATCGAGATTGATCTTATGTAATTCTATATGTTGTGTTTGCTGGGATCCGATGAATATTGACCTTATGCCAAGTTGATTATAGTGTTTATTGCATATGTTATTTGTGATCTTGCATGCTCTCTGTTGCTAGTGGTTATTCTGGCCAAGTAGTTGCTAGTGACTCCAAGAGGGAGTATTTATGCTCGATAAGGGTTCATGCCTCCTTGTTGCCTTGCTCGAGTGACAGAAACGTGAAGGGGGAAGATGTGATGTTGCCATTAGGGAGAAAACAGTGGTGAGAGTGCCCGTGTGCATAATCATTGCTTACATTACACACTTTGTTTAATGCAATTATCTGTTGCTTGCAACTTAATACCTAAGGGGGTTCGGATGATAACCTGCGGGTGGATTATTAGTCATAGATGCATATGGATGTCGGTCTATGTATCTTCACTACTAGGAAAACAACTATAGGAGGAATCTGAAAAAAGATACCCGTGACGCACCAAATGCTCGGTGCGTCACGGCTATGTACCCGTGGCGCACCAAACGGTGAAGGGCCTCGGTGCGTCACGCCTAAGGGCATACCCGTGACGCACCAAACAAATGGTGCGTCACGGCTATAGGTGGGTGTTTTTTCTATACCATAGCCGTGGGCAAAGATAGCCGTGACACACCATATGTTTGGTGCGTCACGGGTATTGCAATAGCCGTGACACACCAAACATATGGTGCGTCACGGCTATGGTATCCACCGAAATTTTCCCTCCACACCCTCCCCCCCGGGACCGCCTTTCTAGTTTTGTCACTAAAGAGTTCCATGTCTAAAAATCATCAAAAAATAAATTCCTTATATATGCACGGAGAGTTTAAGGTATACTTTTTTAACAAATTTTGAAATACGTATTTCGACTTTCTGAGCAAAAGTTCGTAAAAAAAAGTAAAATGGACATAAATTTTGCATACGATGTCGGAATTTAAAGTTCAATATACCAACGGAAAAGTTATGGCCGTTTGAAGATTTTTGACTAGAAAATAAAAAAATAAAAAAAGATAGGTGTGACGCACCACATGTATGGTGCGTCACGGCTAAGTAAGATAGGCGTGACGCACACATGTATGGTGCGTCACGGCTAAGTCTGGGTAGAAATTTTCGAATTTCGAACCCGGGAGAGGCCACCCACCTATATATACCCCCGTCCTCCTCCTTCCTCCACTCTTCTCCATTCCCTTCTCATTTCTTCTTTCTCGTTCCTCCACTCTCCATTCCCTCTTCTCCCTTCCTCCTACCACCACCACAACCACCACCACCACCACCACCTCACATCCACTCCGGCGACCACCTCCTCTCCGCTGACCTCCTCTCTGGTGACGTCCTCTCTGGCGACCATCTCCTCTCCGGCGGCCTCCCCCTCTCCGGCGGCCTCCTCCTCTCCGGCGTCCTCCTCCACTACCACGACCACATTCTCTCCGGCGGCCACCTCCACTCCGGCGACCACCTTCTCTCCGGCGGCTATCTCCACTCCGGCGGCCTCTCTGTTTTCGTTTTCAAAATTTCAAAGTTTTGGGCGGCCAGATCTGGATCTGTCCCGTTTTTTTTTTAAATTTCGAAATCAATAGCCGTGACGCACCATCCATGAGGTGCGCCACGGGTAACTAAAGATAGCCGTGTAACATCCCTGATTTTTGGAAAATGCAAAAATCACAAAATTTTGAAACTTTTTGTTTTCATATTGTGCAAGTCACAAAAAAACCAAATGAGAAGCAAGAAACAAAAGAAAACAATACATATTTCAATGAAATTGAGTTCACCAATCCAATTATGCCTTGTTCCTTAAACCCTAAAACCTTATTCAAAACAATAAGTTTCTTTATATAAAGGGAATATCTTTTATTAACAAACCTTTACCTAAAATGTTTATAACTCCAATATTAATCTGAATTTATTTTATGGCATCAAAAATCAAAGAATTATAAACCTTAATAAAGTTCTAATCCCAAAAAATATTTTGATGAGAATAAAATTATTAATAATAACTTTTAGTTGTTATTCCAAGTTTTAAACATGAAGGGGTGAAAATGAAATGCATTGCTTTGATAATAACTTAACAAAAGGTTTTGAAAACAATATTATGACTAGTGGTTTTATTCTAAATTTTATTGATCAACAATAATAATTAATTGATATAAACTAATAAAATAGCATTAAGTTACTATTAATAAATCCTTCATATCCTACAATTATTAACTATGAAAATGGTTTGAAATTGACTTCCAAAACTATTATTTGAAATGTTTAATGTCTCTAAAAATTTATTGAATCAAAAACCCCATTTTACTCTTTTCTATTTTAAAATGGTATTAAGTACTATTAGTGAATTAATTATAATTTCAAAACATAAAAGAGATGAAAACTCTTTGAAATGGTTTTGGAAAATAGTATTTGATCTTTATAAAGCCACTGAAATTTTATTTGACTAATAATTGTATTTTGTAATTTTCTAAATTAAAAATCACATTAAGTGACTATTAAAGAATTATTCAAATTTCCAAAATTCAAAAATAAAATATGTTGAAAAGTTTACAAAAATGGTACTGTTGGAAAGAAGTTTAAATTTCAAGAATTTAGAAATTTGTTTCATGTCATTTGGATTCTTAAAACAGAAGTTATTAAAGATTTAAATAAACAGAAATTAAAAGAAAAATATCGATGACGTCACGCATGACGTCATCATCTTCTTCCTCAGAAGGAAACCCACGGCTGTTTCATCCCGAATTTTTGCCCCTCGATTAAGGGCCATTAAGGCCATAATTTCTCTCCATCCGCGTGCCTATAAGATGCCCACGGCCCCCTCTCCAATTCCCCTCTCCCTCCTCTGTTAATCGTACCCCCAAGCCACGAAAATTCCTCGCCGGAGCTCCTACATCCCGCCGTCGTGCCATCAAGATCCCGGCCAAGGTAGCCCCCTTCTGCCGCCCCACTGGGGTCCTCTGGGTTCCTCGTGACCGTGCGCATCCATTGAGACCTTTGGTCGCTTTTTCCGTGCAGGGAATCAACGGCGCCGTGCGGGTTGCAACTCACCGGAGGCCGCTCGGCTCCGTCCGCGCATAGGAGCTGTACCGGGAAGCGCGAGCCCGCGCCGTGGCCACCCTCGAGTTCTCCGTGACGCGCTGATTCCCGTGGTGTCATCTTCGTGCCTTGGAACGCTCCGTAGCGCCGTCTCCTTCGAGCTGCTGTCGCTCCGACCACCGCGTCACCATCTCCGGCGGGAGATCTCCGGTGAGACCCCTCCCCTCTCCTCTGTCCGTTAGATCTAGGATCAACGCCTAGGATTAGATCCTAGACGAAGGGGTACGTCGCCCTCAGATATGGATCCAACGGCCCTGATCAAATCACTTATCCACGTCAGCGTGCCCAGTCAGCGCTCTGTCAACAGAACCAACCAATCAGAGACTGCCATGTGGCTATAGCTGGGCATTCGGTTAATATGGTTAATTCGGTTCGGTTTATACGGTTTTTCGGTTTGTACGGTTTCAATACTTCGGTAAATACGGTTTTATACGAGAATACGGTTCGGTTTCGGTAATAACCATTTAATTTCGGTTCGGTTTCGGTAATAACCAAATTAACCGAACTTGACGCGAATTTTAAAATAACAATTTCTTTTGGTGCCCATATATTAAAAAATAATGGAACAGACTATAAAATTAATACGCATATGGTCCAAAGTAACCAAATAACTTATAAAATTTAATGAAAGTATATACAAGTAGCAAATCACATACTACAAGTAACCTATAATGTTAATAAAAGTAGCAAATAAGTACGTGTTAATATCATTCGGTTTTTTAATGGTTAACCATATGGTTTTCGGTTATTAACCGTATTAACCACATGCATATGGTTACCTATTTTACTAACCGTAACCTTAACCGGAAACCAAAATAACCATAATTTCGGTTCGGTTTTGGTTTTTTCGGTTCGATTTCACGGTTTTCGGTTAACCGTGCACAGTTATACATGTGGCCAGCCTTTAATTCGAATTTATCTCCCGGTAGAATTTTTGGCAGTTTTACAGATTAGTCCCTGCACATTAGATCTATCATATCTTTTGATCCATGAAGCCAAATTTAGCAATCTTGGACTTTTTGAAATCACCAGAACATGTAGAAACTTTTGGCACTGGCCAAATTCAAATTTGACAAACTTAAATTTGTTCAAATTCAAATATGCTTGTTTGATGAAATATGGCATAATTCAAATTCTACAAATCCAAAAATTGTAAATAAAATATATTTGGAAACCTTAGGATGTGTACTTTCATATCCACTGTCCCAAAATAATAATTGAACAAATTAAAATTGAATTTAGAATTAAGTTGTCTATTTGAGTATTTTTGGCATAGATTAATTTGTATAAATAATTTCAATATAGTTCCTTTTGCAAAATTGTTCCATTTGATAACCTTGAACCAGAAACAACCTTGCCCAACCATTTTGGACACCCTTGGACCATGAACATGTATTTTAGCCAAAAATCCATCATAGTAGTCCATCTAGTTATTATGTCTTAAATTTTGTTTCTATTTCTTTCTACCATTGTTTGTTGTGGTCATTTTGAATCCAATACCAAGTCCCTTGTATGTAAACCTTCTAAGAGACCAAGTAGTGAACCTCAAACACTAGTACTATAGGTTTCTATCTACTCCTCCATCCCCCTATTCTTGCTTCAAGAATCCATCAAGTTAGCAAATGGAAAACAAGACTCAAGAAATAGAAGGTTCTTCACTTTCAACTTAGGGGAAACATGAAGAGCTACAAGGAATATCAATGAAGAAGTTTTGAAGAAAAGAATTGAACTCCACACCTAGAAGAAAACTCAAGAAGTACAAGTGTGAAGAAATTTAGAAGAAAACATCTTCCCCTCTCTTCCTATCTTTCTTCTTATTTTCTTTCTCTTGACTTAATGGTATTTGTGCCCATCCCATACCCAAACCAAATAGTGAAGTGAAAGCCCAGAAGAATTTATCAAGACCAAGAGAAGAATCCATCCAAGGAACAAGACTACAATAGAAGCATGAAGATGATATTCAAGAAGGCAATCACATGAGGTCTAGAAGCAATCCATACAAGTTGAAGAATAACAAGTTATTTTTGTCCAACCATTGACCCAAATGGAAAACCCAAGACTTAGTAATATTTTCCCTTTGATGATGAAGTTAGTAGACCTACCTTAACCACAATGGAAAATACTAACATAGTCACTCAAAAAAATTTGAAGGTGAATATGACCAAGTGTTTGCATGTATTACTTTAATTGAAGAAGTAATATGTTTATTCTTAGTGAACTCTTGGGACTTCCTCGACAAGTATGGTTATAATAAAGTTAGATCACATCAAACTCAACCTAGTCCTTCCCAAGTAAACCATTGGAATTTCCTTAACAAGTATTGAACTCAAATCTTGACCTTGCCCTAGCCAACTTGGTCCAACTCCTTTGTTATGTTATTTGCTCTGTTTGCTTTCTCCACCTATGTGTTTGATTGCTAGGATGCTTGTTTATTTTGTTATTGTGTTTTCAATGAATAGATTGTACGGAGAGCAACGATCTTTTGTGAAGAGAGTGTGATATCTTCACCAACTTCAACAAGGCAAGTAACACACCATCAACTACCCATTATTTTCTATATGCATTAGTTGATTTTGAGTAGCATGCATGATAGGAAATTTTACTAAGTTATATTATGCTATGCTATTATCCTAGTAGTGTGTAGCCATCTCTTTTACCCTTGTTATTTTGATAGCCTTAGAACTTAGTGGATGCTATGCAATATTACAAATTGTTTTACTAGATGTTGAGGAAAAATTCTAAGTATAACTAAAGAATGAACCACCTGGGTGGAAGTGGTAAGAATGGGTTATGTTGAGTGTTGCCTCAGGGCCCTTGTTTAAGGGTTATTTCACTTGAGATTGTCACTTGAGGATGGCCACCCAGGCACAAAGAGATTACTATGTCCCTCTAAATCTAGTAGCTTCCCGTGCAGCCTTTTGACAATATGGGCTCTGTCTTGATCAATTAAGTTGTGAGGGTTCAGCCCAGGCTTGACAAGCAGATGTAGCAAAATTATAGGTGGAACGGGTCTTGCCGGTGGGTTTGGACTTCTTCTTCTGAAAGATCTCGTCTCAATTCTCTCCTTTCCATGATGCACTCCGGGTGTATAGGATGTTTGGGCTAATTGAAGACAAAGGGTGAAAGTGCACAACCTCTGCAGAGTCAACAAACTAAGATCTTAGCCGTGTCCCCGGTTATGGACAACTATGAGCAGCTGGACAAGGATTGACGGAAGAATCTCATCATCAATTTCAATAAGTAAAATTTTGACCAAGTGAACAGTATTGTGGTGCTTGGATCTTAATCCAATGTTGCCACCCTTTTGAAAAGAAAAGCTTGTTTTACAAAAGTGATAGGAGAAAACTGGCTTTATGCAAACTTATCCTAAACTCCACCCAGCCAAATAAGCATGTAGTATTAGTCTTGCCATTTATATCCACCATAGTGTTACTTGCCAATACATTAAATTGTATTGACTCCCTTGTGGCTGCATATTCCATATTGCAGATATTTCTGAAGACGAGTGAGGATTTCGTTTAGGATCTCGAGACTATCGCCAACATGTTTTGCCTGTGGCACATGAAGAAGATGGGCTCAATGTTGTTCTATGTTTTCCGCTGTAATACTTTGTTTTCTGCTAGTCTTCTAAGACTATGCAAGTTGTAATACTATTTTGTAAAGACTGGATCATGCGATGTAATAGAATTTGATGCATTTGCATGATATTTCATTTTGTACTGTGGTGCTAGCAAATGATCCAGGGACTAGCACAATAACACAGGTATTCCATCTTTATTAAAAGTTGGGATGCTACAAAATGGTATCAGAGCATTGTGTTGCCTGTAGGATTCGAGACCCTAAGTTTGGAAAAGACTCTAGGATTGAAAAATTTCTATGTTCAAACTTTCTAGAAACAAAACAATCATCTTAGTTCATCTCATCTATTATCCACCTTAAAAATTTCCCTAGATGACCTCCTCCTCAATACCATCAAGACAAGGATGTTGATGACCATACCAAGAAGTGCAAGAAGTATTTTCACCACCTGAAGACCTACACTCAAGACAATTGAAGAAAACTTGGAGATACACCAATACTTCACAACAATCAAGAACACCTCAAGACATGGAGAGAAGAATTTGAAGAACCCAAGAAGATATAGATGAGACCACCAATCTAGTTACTTGGTTAGAACAACGTCAACGTGTTAGTATATTGATCATACTAATGAGTGTGGTATGACAATATTAGTGTTTTCAAAAAAAAAACCTTGTTGTTTGGTGTGATGAATGTATTGCTATATGTTTGTTATGTGTTGTTTGTAAGATGAGTTTCCTTGATCTGCTGTGTTTGGATAGGAACCTTCTTAGATCCTTTCTAACCTCTACTCATCTTCCCTAAAACCTCAAAACAGATGTCTAGCCAGAATGCCAACAACCCTGAGAACTCAATAGCAATGCAGATGCTACTGGAAGCTCAAACTCAGCTGATACAACTGATGACCCAGAACCAAGCAAGCAACCCCAATATGGAGTTAACACCAGGAATGCAACAAGTGTTAGATACCCAATCCCAGATAGTGCACATGATGTCCCAAAACATGACCAATAGTGGAAACCATCAACCCTTGGTAGCTAGAGATAACCAGGAGACAGAAGAAGAAATGTTTTCAACACCCAAAGCCTGCAAATCTTGTGGAGAGATAGGACACTATTCCAAAGATTGTCCTGATGAGTGGCCCCATGGTGATGCAAACAACTCAACTGAAGGATATTTCACTCAAGTTACTTGTTTTCTGTGTGAAGGAACAACACATGTTCCAACACAATGTCCACTTTACCCCATGGTACAACAAGTTGGACAACAAGCCAAAATGGAAATGCTTAGTGCAATCCCAGAGAACTTAGGAAAACCAGAAGTGAAGGGAAAACACAAGCTGGATACTCTTCAGATGGACCATGTAAAGATAGATACTCGAGCCAAGACTACACCACATCCATATTCATCCAAACACTCCACCAAAAATTGCTATTCTTGTGAAGAAGATGGACATTTGTCTAGAAATTGTCCCAACAAGAAACCCAGACCTTCAACCAACATAGTTGAGTATACTGGGCAGCAGTATGAAGATATGATGGCCAATTTAACCAAGGAAGAAGAAGAAACTTCAGAAGAACCCCAATCCTGTCTATAGAGACATCAGCCAAGTGACTTGCTTCAAATGCAGAGATAAAGGACACTATGCAAATGGATGCCCTCAAAGGGAGAAGGAAGGAAACATGACTTTCTGAAAGAAGAAATCTTAGGCAAAGTTTCATGTTGAGAATAAATTTATTTTCCCTAGGAGTTCTTCCAGTGTAATAAACCACAATGAATGTCTGAGAAATGTGTTCCCATTATAATGAGATGATGTTGTGAAATCCTCTCAACTTGATCTTTTGATTGACCCAAAGAGTGACCCCTCAGTGTCAAAGGTAGTTCAACAGACCTATGTTGGTCTACACCTCTACCACAGAGGAAAGATCTACTCAAGCTAATTTAGAATCAATCTACACTCCAATCTAATGAAAATAGACTACCCACAAAAGTTTCTTTAAGGGTGGTAGCCCACCCAGTTGTTTTGGAATCCAATTACCCAAATCTTTCTTTCTGACCTTCCCAAATCTCGGGACGAGATTTCTTTTAAGGGTGGTAGTCTGTAACATCCCTGATTTTTGGAAAATGCAAAAATCACAAAATTTTGAAACTTTTTTTTTTCATATTGTGGAAGTCACAAAAAAACCAAATGAGAAGCAAGAAACAAAAGAAAACAATACATATTTCAATGAAATTGAGTTCACCAATCCAATTATGCCTTGTTCCTTAAACCCTAAAACCTTATTCAAAAAAATAAGTTTCTTTATATAAAGGGAATATCTTTTATTAACAAACCTTTACCTAAAATGTTTATAACTCCAATATTAATCTGAATTTATTTTATGGCATCAAAAATCAAAGAATTATAAACCTTAATAAAGTTCTAATCCCAAAAAATATTTTGATGAGAATAAAATTATTAATAATAACTTTTAGTTGTTATTCCAAGTTTTAAACATGAAGGGGTGAAAATGAAATGCATTGCTTTGATAATAACTTAACAAAAGGTTTTGAAAACAATATTATGACTAGTGGTTTTATTCTAAATTTTATTGATCAACAATAATAATTAATTGATATAAACTAATAAAATAGCATTAAGTTACTATTAATAAATCCTTCATATCCTACAATTATTAACTATGAAAATGGTTTGAAATTGACTTCCAAAACTATTATTTGAAATGTTTAATGTCTCTAAAAATTTATTGAATCAAAAACCCCATTTTACTCTTTTCTATTTTAAAATGGTATTAAGTACTATTAGTGAATTAATTATAATTTCAAAACATAAAAGAGATGAAAACTCTTTGAAATGGTTTTGGAAAATAGTATTTGATCTTTATAAAGCCACTGAAATTTTATTTGACTAATAATTGTATTTTATAATTTTCTAAATTAAAAATCACATTAAGTGACTATTAAAGAATTATTCAAATTTCCAAAATTCAAAAATAAAATATGTTGAAAAGTTTACAAAAATGGTACTGTTGGAAAGAAGTTTAAATTTCAAGAATTTAGAAATTTGTTTCATGTCATTTGGATTCTTAAAACAGAAGTTATTAAAGATTTAAATAAACAGAAATTAAAAGAAAAATATCGATGACGTCAAGCATGACGTCATCATCTTCTTCCTCAGAAGGAAACCCACGGCTGTTTCATCCCGAATTTTCGCCCCTCGATTAAGGGCCATTAAGGCCATAATTTCTCTCCATCCGCGTGCCTATAAGATGCCCACGGCCTCCTCTCCAATTCCCCTCTCCCTCCTCTGTTAATCGTACCCCCAAGCCACGGAAATTCCTCGCCGGAGCTCCTACATCCCGCCGTCGTGCCATCAAGATCCCGGCCAAGGTAGCCCCCTTCTGCCGCCCCACTGTGGTCCTCTGGGTTCCTCGTGACCGTGCGCATCCATTGAGACCTTTGGTCGCTTTTTCCGTGCAGGGAATCAACGGCGCCGTGCGGGTTGCAACTCACCGGAGGCCGCTCGGCTCCGTCCGCGCATAGGAGCTGTACCGGGAAGCGCGAGCCCGCGCCGTGGCCACCCTCGAGTTCTCCGTGACGCGCTGATTCCCGTGGTGTCATCTCCGTGCCTTGGAACGCTCCGTAGCGCCGTCTCCTTCGAGCTGCTGTCGCTCCGACCACCGCGTCACCATCTCCGGCGGGAGATCTCCGGTGAGACCCCTCCGCTCTCCTCTGTCCGTTAGATCTAGGATCAACGCCTAGGATTAGATCCTAGACGAAGGGGTACGTCGCCCTCAGATCTGGATCCAACGGCCCTGATCAAATCACTTATCCACGTCAGCGTGCCCAGTCAGCGCTCTGTCAGCAGAACCAACCAATCAGAGACTGCCATGTGGCCAGCCTTTAATTCGAATTTATCTCCCGGTAGAATTTTTGGCAGTTTTACAGATTAGTCCCTGCACATTAGATCTATCATATCTTTTGATCCATGAAGCCAAATTTAGCAATCTTGGACTTTTTGAAATCACCAGAACATGTAGAAACTTTTGGCACTGGCCAAATTCAAATTTGACAAACTTAAATTTGTTCAAATTCAAATATGCTTGTTTGATGAAATATGGCATAATTCAAATTCTACAAATCCAAAAATTGTAAATAAAATATATTTGGAAACCTTAGGATGTGTACTTTCATATCCACTGTCCCAAAATAATAATTGAACAAATTAAAATTGAATTTAGAATTAAGTTGTCTATTTGAGTATTTTTGGCATAGATTAATTTGTATAAATAATTTCAATATAGTTCCTTCTGCAAAATTGTTCCATTTGATAACCTTGAACCAGAAACAACCTTGCCCAACCATTTTGGACACCCTTGGACCATGACCATGTATTTTAGCCAAAAATCCATCATAGTAGTCCATCTAGTTATTATGTCTTAAATTTTGTTTCTATTTCTTTCTACCATTGTTTGTTGTGGTCATTTTGAATCCAAGACCAAGTCCCTTGTATGTAAACCTTCTAAGAGACCAAGTAGTGAACCTCAAACACTAGTACTATAGGTTTCTATCTACTCCTCCATCCCCCTATTCTTGCTTCAAGAATCCATCAAGTTAGCAAATGGAAAACAAGACTCAAGAAATAGAAGGTTCTTCACTTTCAACTTAGGGGAAATATGAAGAGCTACAAGGAATATCAATGAAGAAGTTTTGAAGAAAAGACTTGGACTCCACACCTAGAAGAAAACTCAAGAAGTACAAGTGTGAAGAAATTTAGAAGAAAACATCTTCCCCTCTCTTCCTATCTTTCTTCTTATTTTCTTTCTCTTGACTTAGTGGTATTTGTGCCCATCCCATACCCAAACCAAATAGTGAAGTGAAAGCCCAGAAGAATTTATCAAGACCAAGAGAAGAATCCATCCAAGGAACAAGACTACAATAGAAGCATGAAGATGATCTTCAAGAAGGCAATCACATGAGGTCTAGAAGCAATCCATACAAGTTGAAGAATAACAAGTTATTTTTGTCCAACCATTGACCCAAATGGAAAACCCAAGACTTAGTAATATTTTCCCTTTGATGATGAAGTTAGTAGACCTACCTTAACCACAATGGAAAATACTAACATAGTCACTCAAAATTTTTTTAAGGTGAATATGACCAAGTGTTTGCATGTATTACTTTAATTGAAGAAGTAATATGTTTATTCTTAGTGAACTCTTGGGACTTCCTCGACAAGTATGGTTATAATAAAGTTAGATCACATCAAACTCAACCTAGTCCTTCCCAAGTAAACCATTGGAATTTCCTTAACAAGTATTGAACTCAAATCTTGACCTTGCCCTAGCCAACTTGGTCCAACTCCTTTGTTATGTTATTTGCTCTGTTTGCTTTCTCCACCTATGTGTTTGATTGCTAGGATGCTTGTTTATTTTATTATTGTGTTTTCAATGAATAGATTGTACGGAGAGCAACGATCTTTTGTGAAGAGAGTGTGATATCTTCACCAACTTCAACAAGGCAAGTAACACACCATCAACTACCCATTATTTTCTATATGCATTAGTTGATTTTGAGTAGCATGCATGATAGGAAATTTTACTAAGTTATATTATGCTATGCTATTATCCTAGTAGTGTGTAGCCATCTCTTTTACCCTTGTTATTTTGATAGCCTTAGAACTTAGTGGATGCTATGCAATATTACAAATTGTTTTACTAGATGTTGAGGAAAAATTCTAAGTATAACTAAAGAATGAACCACCTGGGTGGAAGTGGTAAGACTGGGTTATGTTGAGTGTTGCCTCAGGGCCCTTGTTTAAGGGTTATTTCACTTGAGATTGTCACTTGAGGATGGCCACCCAGGCACAAAGAGATTACTATGTCCCTCTAAATCTAGTAGCTTCCCGTGCAGCCTTTTGACAATATGGGCTCTGTCTTGATCAATTAAGTTGTGAGGGTTCAGCCCAGGCTTGACAAGCAGATGTAGCAAAATTATAGGTGGAACGGGTCTTGCCGGTGGGTTTGGACTTCTTCTGAAAGATCTCGTCTCAATTCTCTCCTTTCCATGATGCACTCCGGGTGTATAGGATGTTTGGGCTAATTGAAGACAAAGGGTGAAAGTGCACAACCTCTGCAGAGTCAACAAACTAAGATCTTGGCCGTGTCCCCGGTTATGGACAACTATGAGCAGCTGGACAAGGATTGACGGAAGAATCTCATCATCAATTTCAATAAGTAAAATTTTGACCAAGTGAACAGTATTGTGGTGCTTGGATCTTAATCCAATGTTGCCACCCTTTTGAAAAGAAAAGCTTGTTTTACAAAAGTGATAGGAGAAAACTGGCTTTATGCAAACTTAGCCTAAACTCCACCCAGCCAAATAAGCATGTAGTATTAGTCTTGCCATTTATATCCACCATAGTGTTACTTGCCAATACATTAAATTGTATTGACTCCCTTGTGGCTGCATATTCCATATTGCAGATATTTCTAAAGACGAGTGAGGATTTCGTTTAGGATCTCGAGACTATCGCCAACATGTTTTGCCTGTGGCACATGAAGAAGATGGGCTCAATGTTGTTCTATGTTTTCCGCTGTAATACTTTGTTTTCTGCTAGTCTTCTAAGACTATGCAAGTTGTAATACTATTTTGTAAAGACTGGATCATGCGATGTAATAGAATTTGATGCATTTGCATGATATTTCATTTT